>JACBKR010001766.1:0-54987 GCA_014218235.1 Colocasia esculenta | reverse complement strand
AGAAGGCGATAAGGTCACTATCGCTTTTCTCAGAGGAGGTGACGCAATGGTGGTTGCAACCATAATGCGACACCCTGCCTGTCGTGACCTGGGTCAGAAGGCGACACACGCCCTGTCACAACCAGAACACAACAGGGAGGGTGTCGCTACCAGACTATAAGGCGACGGGGGCTACATCGTGTTCTGGGTCGCGACAAGGACCTTGTCGCAACCACAGAAAGAGGCATGGGTGCCTACCTGAGACCTCCAAAAACACCCCAAAATAAAAAATCCAGTGTATACAGAGGAGGGGAGCATGGAGAACAACCAATACACATGCTAGGAATACAAACCACCCTCATCCACACCCATGTGTGTCAATGTGAAGGATCTACACTCATGAAACCTCACATGCACAACATGAGATCCCTCAAACCTCAACCTCAAACATGCATTCACAACCTAGCATGGATCTACAGGTTTGGAGAAGGGGTGTCACGTCCTAATAAATTAAACTATTTATCGGAAGTGACAGAATATACACGCACGGAAAAGACACGATATCTATTCATAAAAGATAGTCTCATAGTGTCTTATTACAAAAGTTTCCTCATTCATCTCATGAGGAATAGGTCACAGAAACTTAATACATCACATTCACTTATACTAAACACTATTGAAAGTAACGTAATTAGCTCCTTGTAGATTGGTTGTTCACTCAGCACACTTTCCCCTTAAACATTCGTTCCATCTGGATTACCTGAAAAATAGAATTCTGTGAGCTAACTAGCTCAGTAGGATTCAAGTCTATAATCAAGAGATCAAGATACAAGGTAAGTGACAAGAAGTTATACATGTAATCATGCTTTTGCAAACTAAACTGAGGTTGCTATCTGACACTAGATAGCAAAGCTATGGAATAATGAACTCAAGATTCAAGGATTCATAATATCATTCACGAATTGTATTGAACTCATATGAAACACAATAAATGAAATGATGACCAATCAAACCTTAATGATGCTATGCCAAACATCCACTAATCCTTTATCGTTCCGCGCGGCCACTTAAACGAATTCGGGTGCTCCTCCGGGACTGGACTATCCCTTATTTGCCAAGCATAAACTCTTAGATTGAGTCCAAGACTCTCAATTTGTCATCACCACACTCTTACCTTTGTAATGAATCAAGAAGTACAAAGGTTTTACTCAAAGTCACTCAAGTTTGCACAAGAGAATCAAAGGACTTGATTCCGTCACTGATTTCAGAATTTAACAATTTCACGAGGGCAATTTTTGTTCGGAACTTGTAGAAATAACTCAAGGTGACAAGAGGTTAACTTGACTGGTTTAAATGGTTGTTTTGGTAGTAAAATACATAATCTAAAGGTATACTAACAGTAGAACAAAAGAGTATGATTTTCATGAAAGAACGAGGTCAAAACAAGGCTAGAAACAAGGTTTGGTCATGACCTGTCGACAGGCCCTGGTCTGCTGTCGACAGGGGCTGCACTGACAAGCTGAGTTTTCAGCTCTGTGTGTATCTGTCGACAGATAGAATGGGGCTGCGACAGGTGCACTCAGGCTGAAGATCCTGGTTTCTGGCCAGGGGTTTCTGTCGACAGGCAGACCTTCGTCTGTCGACAGGGGCTATGTAAACTGTATAAAAACCATTCCATTTGACCTCCAATGGATCTATAAATTTACTCTAATGTTCCTAACATGATTTGGACCCTATACAAGTGTGGTTTCAAATATAAAACTCATGGTAACAAGATCTGAAAACTGAAGATCATGGGACTTAATTTACAAGGGTGTTCTAGCTAAAGGTGAGCTCACGTGGATAATAGGAGTCTTCTTCTTTGAACTCTTTTCTCCTCATCCTTCTACGTTGATCTTGTATGAATTGAACTAACTTAAGAGTCTTACCACCTCCCAACACCTAAAGTTAGCTAAACATAGAAACCGTTGAGGTTCTATCTAATCTACACAATAGATTCAATACTTCTAAATTCATCAAACGAATCAGAGCTAGTATCATGTGGTTACTTTTGACTTAAGAATCAAGTAAGACATGATGTAAGGTTGATTTCTTATCATGTACATATTCCTAAACCTTGACAACTATGTTCAATATTAACTTTTCAGATTTCACAATGGTCTGGAAGAATGACATGCTTAAGGTTCTTCATACCACTAACCAGAGGATCCAAGGAGAGTAGTAGGAGAACTTGGAAATGTCAAGAGAAGAATCCTACCTGATTGAAGTGTAAGCTTCCTTCACTTAAAGGTCCACTGAACAAGAAAGATATTACACACGTGAATGATGATGGTCTCCACCCTTGCACCAAGCACCGAAGAGATCCAGAACAGCTCGTACGACTTCTCTAAGTGGAGTTGATGGCTCAACCCACAGCACCAAGGTGAGTGCTCTCCAAGACAAAGTACACACCAGTAGAAAGGAAAAAAAGTGTGTACGATGGCTGGGGAGGGTTTTTTATAAACTCAAACGGTTACATGCACATGAACACGTAAGGGGGGTAGGTGTTAAGGTAAGAATCCTTTTTACCTCACTTGGACACCTAGCCCATGCAAGATGAGAGAGTTACACATGGTAACTGAGGTGTACCCTGTTTCCTCAAGTGATGTCTTCATCTAAAGCCTCCACGTACCCCTTATACAATTAACCCAGAAAACCCATTACGTAAATCCCCAATAATTCAACTGGCCATTGTTCTTTAATAAACCTATCCAAATCACATCTGATTGCCATGAAATTTTAACCATAGACTAATATGGTGTTTTACTAATTGTGGTGATTTTTAATAAATTTTTAGATTTTATTTTGCAGTAGGTGTAAAATCACCCGAAAAATGGTCGCGTCGATTGTACGTTGAAATCCGTACGTCGAAAAATTCAGATAATTGCATATTAAATTTCTCCACATTTTTCTGGAAATTATGATGTTCTCGGATTTTTATTTCGATGTCATTTCCAGAATCGCCCTGTGGAGGCACGCATTTCGATGCGCGTCACTGGGATAATGTTCATTACCCCTAACTATGTCTATCATCTAATTATCACATTTTAATAATAACCCTAAGGTATTTTAACTCAATTACTTCTATTTTCTCATTAATATTTTAAATTTCTGGGGCGTTACAACTCTCCCCTACTAAAAAAAAAAATTGGTCCTCCAAATTTAATAACATAAAGATCATTATACTAACCTGAAAATAATTCTGGATATCTTGTCTTGATGGTATCTTCTAGTTCCCATGTGGCCTCCTCTTGTCCTCGCCTGTTCCATTGAATCTTCAATAAGGGAACCTCCTTATTTCGAAGTTGTTTGATTTTTCGATCAAGGATTTGTACCGGTCTTTCCTCATATGCCAGATTTTCTTGTAACCCCAAATTTTGGTATTCAATGAATATTTCCGGATCATACACATATTTCCTCAACATTGATACATGGAAAACATCATTACGTTAGATAATTGTGGTGGAAGTGCCAGTTGGTACGTCATTTCCCCAACTCTGTTTCAGTATTCAAACGGTCCAATATATCTTGGACTCAATTTTCCCTTATACCAAATCTTTTATTCCTCTCCGGGTGATACTTTAAGAAACACATGTTCTCCTACTTGGAATTCTAGTTCTCTTCTTCTTTGATCAGCATAACTTTTATGTCGATCTTGAGCAGCTTTCATCCGATCTCGTACCAACTTAATAATTTCCGTTGTTTCTTGAATCATTTCGGGTCCAAGAATATGTGATTCCTTCAATTCCACCCAACACAATGGTGATCTACATTGCCTGCCATACAAGGCTTCAAATGGTGCCATTTGAATAGTTGACTGGTAGCTATTATTGTAGCAAACTCCATTATTGCTAAATGAGTATTCCAGTCGTTTCCAACTCCAATATGCAAGCACGACACATATCTTCAATGATTTGATTTACTCGTTCTGTCTGTCCGTCGGTTTGAGGATGAAAGGCAGTACTAAACTTTACTTAGTCCCCAATGCATCTGTAATTCTCTCCAAAAATGTGAAGTAAATCTTGCATCTCTGTCAGAAATTATGTCTTTTGGAATCCCATGCAATCGGACAATTTCTTTCATGTACAAGGCTGCTAGAATATTGACGGACCATCTTTTTTAATTGCCAAGAAATGGGCTGATTTAGTAAGGCGATCAATAATTACCCAAATTGCATCGAATCCACTTCGTGTCCTGGGTCCCGACAATGAAATCCATACCATGCTATCCCATTTCCATTCCGGTACTTCAAGTGGTTTTAACTTTCCTGCCGTTTTTTGGTGTTCGGCTTTAACCTTCTGACAGGTCAAACATCTTGCTACAAAATCCACAATATCCTTTTCATGTTACACCACCAAAAATGCTTTTTCAGATCTTGATACATCTTGACAACTCCTGGATGAATCGTATAATGTGATCGATGAGCTTCTTCCAAGATTTGTTTCTTGATTTCAGAATTATCTGGTACACATAATCTGTTTCGAAACCGAAGGTTTCCATGCTCATCTTCATTAAAATCAGATCTGAAAGCCAATTTTTCTCTAGTTTCTGTCAACATAGGATCATTGTTCTGTTGTTCTCTAATTTGCTTTAGCAAATCTGATTGCACCATCATGTTATCAATTACAACTCTTGCTTCTTGCAGTTTAGTCTTTAAGCTCAATGTAGAAAACTCTTCTAACAACTTCCATTCCTTTACTTGCAATTGACATACCTTGGTTACAGGATTTCTACTGAGTGCATCGGCCACAGTGTTACCTTTCCCTGGATGATATTCTATTTTGAAGTCATAATCTTTGATATACTCCATCCATCTTCTTTGTCTCATTCAATTCTTTCTGAGAGAACAAATATTTGAGACTCTTGTGATCGGAGTACACTATAAATTGGTTGTCATACAAATAGTGTCTCCAGAGTTTAAGAGCAAAAACTACTGCAGCTAATTCCAAATCATGTACTGGGTAATTCTTCTCATGAGTTTTCAATTGCCTAGAGGCATAAGCAATAACCCTTCCTTCCTGCATCAACACACATCCCAGTCCAATACCCGAGGCATCAGTGTAGACTTCAAATATTTTTCCTTCTACCGGCAAGGCTAAAATTGGTGCGGTGGATAAACATTCCTTTAACATCTGAAAGGCTTGTTCACAACTTTCACTCCATATGAATGCATTCCTTTTCTAGTTAATTGTGTAAGTGGTGAAGCATTCTAGAAAATCCTTGACAAATCGCCGGTAGTAACTGGCCATGCCTAAAAAGCTTCGTACTTCCGTAAGATTCTTAGGCTGTTCCCCATTTCTGTATAGTTTTCTACTTTTGATGAGTCCACCGATAATCCTTCTTCAGAAATGATATGCCCTAGGAACATTACTTGTTCAACCAAAACTCACATTTACTGAACTTTGCATATAATTTGTGATCTCGTAATAATTGTAAAGTAATTCGCAAATGTTCTTCATGCTCTTCTATACTCTTAGAGTAGATCAATATATCATCTATAACACAACCACAAATTGATCTAAATAAGATCTGAACACATCATTCATCAAGCGCATAAATGCAGCAGGTGCATTTGTCAATCCGAATGGCATTACCACAAATTCTAGTGTCCATACCGTGTTCTAAAAGCCGTTTTATGGATATCCTGCTCCTGAATTCTTAGTTGGTGGTATCCAGATCTTAAATCAATCTTGGAGATAATGTGCTCCGGACAGTTGATCGAATAGATCATCAATTCTTGGAAGTGGTACTTGTTCTTTATAGTCAATTGATTCAACTGTCGGTAATCTATGCATAATCTCATAGATCCATCCTTCTTCTTCACAAATAATACTGGAGCACCCCAAGGTGAAGTACTTGGTCTAATAAACCCTTTTTCTATCAATTCTAATAACTGCCTCTTTAACTCTTTCAACTCTTCCATGGACATTCTGTATGGTGTTCTCGAAATTGGTGTAGCTCCCGGTACCAATTCAATTGAGAAATTTACTTCTCTGCTAGGTGGTAAACCAACAAGTTCTTCGGGAATACATCAGGATATTCCTTTACCACTGGAATATTTTCCAATCCTGAGATATTCTGATTTATCACGGTTACAGAAACTAAATATCCTTGACAACCTTTTTGTACCAATTTACATGCTTTCACCGCTGATATTATAGGTATTTTCCTGGTGCAAGGTTCATCAAAAATTATGGGAGTGATTTCCTTTCCTAGAAAGGTTACTTGTTTTTTGACAATCCAAGTTTGCATGATACTTAGATAGCCAATCAATCCCAAGGATCACATCATAATCCCACATTCAAGACTATTAGATCACCAG
This sequence comes from Colocasia esculenta, assembly GCA_014218235.1. Lineage (NCBI taxonomy): Eukaryota > Viridiplantae > Streptophyta > Magnoliopsida > Alismatales > Araceae > Colocasia > Colocasia esculenta. The sequence goes on along the minus strand of JACBKR010001766.1, from coordinate 48,647 downwards.
GCAAATTATGGTCCTTGACTAAGATTTGACTATTAGGGTAATATTCCTTAAGTTTCTTACCCTCACTTAGAGGTGTTGCAACCTCAAGTTGCGTGAGAAGTGGAACTGATTGCACTTCCAACGACTTTAGCAAACTCATAACTGATAAAAGATGTGTTGCTCCTGAATCAAATACATATATGCGGGTCTTGAGTTTACTAGTAATGTACCTTCTATCAGTCCGCCTTCTGGTGGAGATTCTGATTCCACTTCCTGCACGCTTGTAATCTACCTTGCTTTGCTCGAACATTTGAATTTGCTGGCGCATTCTTAATCATAGGACAATCCAAATTCGATGTTGAGTGCTTCCACATTTCAGACATGCACCCAATCTACGCCAACAGTTTTCAGTCTTATGTCCACTACGGTGACAATGCTTACACACATCTTTGTTTGCAACCGGAGCCTTCCCTGCCTTCTTATTTGCTTGCTGAACTTTTGGGGCATTCCCCGACTCGAACTTCCTCTTACGGTCCGAGAATCCTTCCCCCGACTTCCCCTGATCTTATCCACAGTATCATTAGCAGCTTCTAGTGCTAAGGCCCTTTTAACCATTTCTGAATACGAGGTAATCAATGAGGAGTTAATTGCATAATGAAAACGGACGCAATCCATTCATAAACCTTCTGGCTTTCAATTTTTCTGTCGATATCAAATGAGGGGCATATTTTGACAATCGGGCAAACTGAGCTTCATATTCCGATACAGACATTCTGAGTTGTTTTAATTTGCAAACTCATTAGCTTTCCTTTCTTGAACTACCTCAGAAAAATATTGATCATTAAACAACTCACAAATTCTTCCCAATCAACTTGCTTTGGATCTTCCAAAGTAGACTCCACAGTTTCCCACCATGCTCGTGCGTCACGATCTAACTGGAATGTTGCTAACGTATCTTCTCTTCTTCAGTACATCGAATTACATTAAAGATTCTTTCCATACCCTTCAGCCAATTCTCCTCCTCATCTGGTCGGTACTTCCTGCAAATCTTGGAGGATCCAAACTTCGAAAATCCTTAAAAAGACTTGCTCCATTATGATTGTTACTCTTAGCTACATTTCTCTTACTTATCGCGTCAAATCATGCATTGAATTCTCCATTTTTTTCCAGTTGGCATCCCCACCTTCATGACAAGATTTGATAAAATCTGAAACATCCAATAGAACATACATTAATTTCACAATCCATCCACTAGCATTCATCACATATACATGTTGCAATCCATAGAATGTACCACTTCATTCATTGATCAATATTTACATCAAAATGTACATTCATGATTGGTAACTAAAACTAATACCGTCATCTACTTCCCACCTTTCCACATTACAAAAACATACTCCTTAGCTCTCACTCCCCATACACTTGGGAGTTACATAATACATAAGTGTTTACACCAAAAGAGAGGTATACAAAAGTGAGTAGTTTAAGTCTTCTCCTAGTTTCGGGTCAGATCTATGACAACTTCAGCAGGTTGCGGCTGCTGAACTTCATCAGTTCCGTGGTATAGTTCCCTTGCCGCATCCGTCATGGTCTCCCAATGTCCCTCAAACTGGTGGAGCAACATGTCTTGCCCCAGCTGGAGATTGTCCAACCTATACATGACTTGGGTCATTACATCTAGTGCGGCACTAGGATTTCCAGCAAGAAATGCACCCCGTTAAGTTAAGCACTTCTTCCTTGATCTGGACATGGGCTTCACGTTGGGCTTGAGCATGTAGCTCTATATCTTGATGGAGCATCTCCAAGGCTGCTACAACCTTTGCTGAGCACTCATGTCCATTCTGAAATAATTACAAGTTAAGCATTTACATGATTAGCAAAATCATGCTACTAATCCCATATTTCTACCCCAACTCACTGATTTCCCTAGGTTTATCGAACTAAGGCTCTGATACCAATTAATCTGTCACGTCCTAATAAATTAAACTATTTATCGGAAGTGACAGAATATAACACGCACGGAAAAGACACGATATCTATTCATAAAAGATAGTCTCATAAGTGTCTTATTACAAAAGTTTCCTCATTCAGATCTCATGAGGAATAGGTCAACAGAAACTTAATACATCACATTCACTATACTAAACACTATTGAAAGTAACGTAATTAGCTCCTTGTAGATTGGTTGTTCACTCAGCACACTTTCCCCCTTAAACATTCGTTCCATCTGGATTACCTGAAAATAGAATTCTGTGAGCTAACTAGCTCAGTAGGATTCAAGTCTATAATCAAGGAGATCAAGATACAAGGTAAGTGACAAGAAGTTATACATGTAATCATGCTTTTGCAAACTAAACTGAGGTTGCTATCTGACACTAGATAGCAAAGCTATGGAATAATGAACTCAAGATTCAAGGATTCATAATATCATTCACGAATTGTATTGAACTCATATGAACACACAATAAAATGAAATGATGACCAATCAAACACTTAATGATGCTATGCCAAACATCCACTAATCCTTTATCGTTCCGCGCGGCCACTTAAACGAATTCGGGTGCTCCTCCCGGGACTGGACTATCCCTTATTTGCCAAGCATAAACTCTTAGATTGAGTCCAAGACTCTCAATTTGTCATCACCACACTCTTACCTTTGTAATGAATCAAGGAAGTACAAAGGTTTTACTCAAAGTCACTCAAGGTTTGCACAAGAGAATCAAAGGACTTGATTCCGTCACTGATTTCAGAATTTAACAATTTCACGAGGGCATTTTGTTCGGAACTTGTAGAAATAACTCAAGGTGACAAGAAGGTTAACTTGACTGGTTTAAATGGTTTTTTGGTAGTAAATACATAATCTAAAGTTATACTAACAAGTAGAACAAAGAGTATGATTTTCATGAAAGAACGAGGTCAAAACAAGGCTAGAAACAGGTTTGGTCATGACCTGTCGACAGGCCCTGGTCTGCTGTCGACAGGGGCTGCACTGACAGAGCTGAGTTTTCAGCTCTGTGTGTATCTGTCGACAGATAGAATGGGGCTGTCGACAGGTGCACTCAGGCTGAAGATCCTGGTTTCTGGCCAGGGGTTTCTGTCGACAGGCAGACCTTCGTCTGTCGACAGGGGCTATGTAAACTGTATAAAAACCATTCCATTTGACCTCCAATGGATCTATAAAGTTACTCTAATGTTCCTAACATGATTTGGACCCTATACAAGTGTGGTTTCAAATATAAAACTCATGGTAACAAGATCTGAAAACTGAAGATCATGGGACTTAATTTACAAGGGTGTTCTAGCTAAAGGTGAGCTCAACGTGGATAATAAGGAGTTCTTCTTCTTTGAACTCTTTTCTCCTCATCCTTCTACGTTGATCTTGTATGAATTGAACTAACTTAAGAGTCTTACCACCTCCCAACACCTAAAGTTAGCTAAACATAGAAAACCGTTGAGGTTCTATCTAATCTACACAATAGATTCAATACTTCTAAATTCATTCAAACGAATCAGAGCTAGTATCATGTGGTTACTTTTGACTTAAGAATCAAGTAAGACATGATGTAAGGTTGATTTCTTATCATGTACATAATTCCTAAACCTTGACAACAATATGTTCAATTTAACTTTTCAGATTTCACAATGGTCTGGAAGAATGACATGCTTAAGGTTCTTCATACCACTAACCAGAGGATCCAAGGAGAGTAGTAGAGAACTTGGAAATGTCAAGAGAAGAATCCTACCTGATTGAAGTGTAAGCTTCCTTCACTTAAAGGTCCACTGAACAAGAAAGATATTACACACGTGAATAGATGATGGTCTCCACCCTTGCACCAAAGCACCGAAGAGATCCAGAACAGCTCGTACGACTTCTCTAAGTGGAGTTGATGGCTCAACCCAGCAGCACAAAGGTGAAGTGCTCTCCAAGACAAAGTACACACCAGTAGAAAGGAAAAAAAAGTGTGTACGATGGCTGGGGATGGGTTTTTATAAACTCAAACTGGTTACATGCACATGAACACGTAAGGGGGGGTAGGTGTTAAGGTAAGAATCCTTTTTACCTCACTTGGACACCTAGCCCATGCAAGATGAGAGAGTTACACATGGTAACTGAGGTGTTACCCTGTTTCCTCAAGTGATGTCTTCATCTAAAGCCTCCACGTACCCTTATACAATTAACCCAGAAAACCCATACGTAAATCCCCAATAATTCAACTGGCCATTTGTTCTTTAAATAAACCTATCCAAATCACATCTGATTGCCATGAAATTTTAACCATAGACTAATATGGTTGTTTTACTAATTGTGGTGATTTTTAATAAATTTTTAGATTTTATTTTGCAGTAGGTGTAAAATCACCCAAAAATGGTCGCGTCGATTGTACGTTGAAATCCGTACGTCGAAAAATTCAGATAATTGCATATTAAATTTCTCCACATTTTTCTGGAAATTATGATGCTCTCGGATTTTTATTTCGATGTCATTTCCAGAATCGCCCTGTGGAGGCACGCATTTCGATGCGCGTCACTGGGATAATGTTCATTACCCCTAACTATGTCTATCATCTAATTATCACATTTTAATAATAACCCTAAGGTATTTTAACTCAATTACTTCTATTTTCTCATTAATATTTTAAATTTCTGGGGCGTTACAGGGAAGGAGGTTCTAGCATGCTAGAACTAGGGGGAAAGTTGAGGGTCCCTACCTCAAAATAAAGAGCCAACCGATTGGGGTGTTGTGCATGGCCGCCTCCTCCTCGCTCCAAGATCCACGCTCACGCCATCCATGAGCAATGTCCGGCCTCCTACACGCGAGGAGGGCCACCACCACGTCAAGCTCCACCAAGTCGGAGAAGAAGGGCCCCCAAGAGTGGGCTCAGACAGAAGAGAGAAAGGGGAGAGGAGAGGAAGAAGAAGGGAGAAAATGGAAGAGATATCTGCTGGCCTTGCATATATAGGCCTCGGATCTCAGAACACGATAGCCCGATGATCGCGTTCGCTAATGAACACGATAGCCAACTTGTCGCGACCCCAAAGTCTTGGTCAGACCTGACAATTGGACCAGCCATGTATCGCCCTCGCAGGCCTACCACCCTGAACGCGACGACTAGCATGTCGCCTTCAGGTGACATGCGCCCCGACACGTGTCCCAACTGTTCCGACAATAAGACGACAAAACGGGCATGCTGAGGTCAGAACTGTCTGAAGGTGAACGTGACGACGAAGCCATTGCGTTCTTAATCAGAATGTGATAGTCATTTTGTCGCCTAGAGAAGGCGACAACCCGACTCGTCGCTACCTTCAACAGAGGGGCTGACCAAAGAGAAGGGATGTTACAATACACGCAAGTCGTCGACAACAAATGATCATTTGTCGACAGAAAAATGATAAACAGAATGCAATTTCACCATCATTCAAATATCACAACACATTTTGAGCTTCAGAAAATAGATATTCAAAGTATGATCAAGAGTTCACTTTCAAGAATATACCACTTGTTATAAAAACTTTGGAAGATCTGAATGATATGAAACAAGATTCAAGCATTCCATTTTGTTTTTCAGATCAATTTCTAAACTTGAAACACAATAGCAGTCACTCTGAAATAATAAGAAATTTTACCTGAGAAGTCTTCATTTTTTTTCAAGAATTTTACCAGTGTTCTCCAATTTCTTGCCTTGCATAGCCAATATCTTGAATCCATTTACAATGTATAGCTGCAAGGCTCATTAGCTTGCTGATCAAGCTGGCCTTGGGACCCATACAAGCTTGGGTCCTACAGTGGAGTAAAAACTAGATTGAAGTAATGATTTTTAAATCCAAAAGAATTTTCTTTTTGGTATAGATGCATTTTTGTCATTGATGAAACTATGAGCAGCATTAGTTCCATATGACAATTAGTCTTTTTTAATACACTTATGTTTTCATGAAATGTTCAATTCATGCTCACATGGTGTTTCTGAGCTTTTTTCAACATAATCATGATTTCACTTTAGCATTCGATTTCAATCATCAAGCAGTTTATTCAAGAGATTTTTATCAACAAGAAGTTTTTATTTAGTAGGGAATCTCTCATAAGTATTTACCCGGTGAGATTTTCATTTTCTTTAATTCTCTCCACTTACTTTCCTTGCAACCTCAGTCATGAGGCCTTCATCTTGAAATTGACTACAAGGATCCCTGCATCCAACATTCAAGCAGAACATCTTGGAACCCAAACTTGTTTAGGTCCTAAGGATCTTCCATTAATCTACAGCAATGATTTTTTAATCCAAAAAGATTTTATATTGGGTTCATTTTCCTAAAGACTAGAAGCATTAGCATCTTGGTTTCTAATCTTAGAGCTATAAGAATGGAATGCACCACTGATACACTGAACATTTTGTTTTCTATTTTTCAAATTTTTATCATTGAGATTTTTAACATGGAAATCAGAAAAGTTCTTTTGTGCAACAATCTTGTTCATATGTAGATGGAATTTCTGAGTATTTTCAGCATAAACATGATATTCATTTCTATGTACATTAGCATGTGTATGAGTATGGAATTTTGGAGCATGCACAAGATCATGATTCCTATGCCAACAATCCTCAGACAAATGTCCATGTTTATGACATGTAAAGCACTGACCTAGTTTGGCGTGAACATGCGATTTATTCTCTTTATTTTTATTCTAGTAGAATTTAGCAAGATGACGAGGTCTATTACAATTAAAGCAAATGGGTTGAGTATTTACCTGGAGTTTACCATAACATTGATGTGTATGCTGGAAACTTCTTTTCCTTTGAGGAGACTTAAAATGAGGTGGAGAAGGTACCCTTTGGTAGCTCTTGACATGATATGGAGAAGTTAGAACTTGCCTTGGAGCTTTTTGGGCTGATGGAGGAGGTGTAGAAGCCATGTAGAATCATGTTTTCTTTTCCATTTTATTTTTCTGATTTTTAATGGAAACATGGTTCTTCCTATTTGCAGCATTTTTATTCAATTTCTCATCTTGTTTTTGAACATTTTTCTGAACAGAAATCTTAACAGATTTTTCTTTAGGTGTAACAGAATTCTTGTTCATAGCAATGTTGACAAATGAGGTCTTTGTTTTGTTTTCAAAATTCTTAAATCTTAAACCTTCATGTTGAAAATTAACCTTCATTCGAAAAAGATTGTTAAGATTTTGAGTTCCCTGAACAAATTTAGACAAAGCAGATTTTAAACTATCAATAGTCTTGTTCAATTCAGAGATCTTCTTTTCAGAATTTTGATTTTGGTTAACAACCACTTCAAGTTCATTTGTCAATTTTCTTTTTTCAGCTTTCAATGCAGCAGTTTCTTTTTCTGAAATATGAAGTTTGTTTAGCATGATATCCAGACTTCTTTTCATCTTGTTCTTTTCATTTTCAAATTGAACAATTTGATTTTCCATGTTAGTAATTTTCTTCTTTAAAATGTTGCATTCATCATTCAATGGTTTGTCATGATACAAACATTCAATCTTCTTTTTTAGATGACTATTTTCCTCAACCATTATTTGCAATTTTCTTTTATCTGATGATCATGAGCCATGTTGGAAATCTGTTTGTTTTATTTATCATTGTCAATTTTGAAATTCTCATTAAGATCAATCAACTTTTCATTATCATTTTCAAATCAAGAACGCCACTAGCCCTGTCAATGAATCGGATCCGGGTCGGATCCTTGGAGATCCGAACCCAAATCCGAAGAGATTAGATCTGAATCCGATCTGAATCCAAATTTGAGCATATTTCGGATTCGGATCGGATACGGGTTTGTCACCCTTAATCCGCTCTCCTCCCCCTCCACAGTTTCTCCTTCTTCCTAGCACTAGCAGCAGTGTATAAGAGAGAGAAGAGAAAACTGAAGAGAAAGGCCCTGGATGTTGAAGTTGACCTCTTCGATTGACCAGGTCTCCTCCATCTTGAGCTTGTGGTTGGCGGAGCCCTCGTCGTAGCGGAAGAGGGTGATGGCGGTGCGGCCGGCATGGGCGATGTTGATGTCGTCTATGTAGCGGTAGTTGTCGATGACGGACTCTATGGTGGTCTCTCAGAAGATGGACTCGTTGCCGCCGCCGTGACGGCAAGTGCCTGGCTTCATCCGGAGCAGGTGGGAGTCCTCGAACTGGATGAGCAGCCCATGTGCTGGCTGAAGTAGCCCCATATGGTGTGGTGGATGATCTCGAAGCTAGCAGTGTGCGCAACCGCAGAGCCGTGGGGTTCGCTTCCAGCTTTAGTATGAAGCAGTCCTCGTTGTTGATCACCTTCTCCCCGATGCACACCGCGTCCGAGAACAGGTTCGCCGTCGACTTGGGGTCCAGCCCTGCCGGCCATTATTATATATCATATATAAGGAGGAGGATCGAGGAGGAGGAGACGAGAGAAGAAGAAATATGGCGGCGATCGATGCGCATGGATGGATATGGATCGTCACCTGGAGGCTGCGACGGAGGGGCCGCGGGGGGCCGTGGGAGGCGTGGGACTGCTCAGAGGCGGACTAGCGCCAGGCGACCTTGCCGTCGCTTCCGGCACTCATCTTGCAGCCCGAGACGATGAGCTCCAGGTACCAGAGGTCGGGGTTCTTCTGCCACAGCACGAAGCCACCGATCTCGCCGTGCCCCGCCCTCGACGCCGACACCGACTCGTCCCCCATGTGGAACTCCGTCGCCGCCCTCATGGAGGAGAAAAAACCCTAGGTGAAACGGGACTGAAGATTGCTCAGACGGGGGAGAGGTGGGAGACGGAGATGTCTCTCTCGGATCGGGTTTGGGGCGCCCCGATATAAAACTCGGAAATGACATTTTCGGGGCAGGAAAGAGCGCCCCGAATTCGACGAAACACCTTTTTCGGATCAACATACATGACCCAAATCCGATTTCAATGTTCGGATCCGGGTCGGATTTTTGGATCCGGAGGATCCATTGACACTCCCAGACGCCACACTTGGATCACGAAGACTAGTTCATGACACCAGCTACTGACCCAGACAAGCAACACCAGACTACCTCTCAGTCTCGTAGTCCCAAACAAAGGGTCTAACTGCGGCTTCACCTCTACAAGTGCAAGAAACTATGGAGACCAACCAACACCACCTGCAAACACTAGCTGCAGACCCATGCCTAACACCACTAGGGATTCCGGAGTTCTTAGAGAGAGGCAATGGAAACACTAGACTAGTTGGGGACCAGTACGTCTACTGGTGTTCGTCCTCCAACCATGAGCGTGCTACAAGTGATCTCACTCCCACACCACGAGTCGTTGCCCCAAGTCGTCTTTCCCTCATCCGAAAGTGCTACAACTCAATAGACGAGAAGCGAGGGTGTGTAGGAAGACAACACAGACCTTGACGATACATCATACCCCGAGCACACATAGTGTCTGGCTTACACAAAACCTAGGGTACTCAACTAGAGAGGTATCTAGGAAAGTGTCGAACCACCTGACTCAATACCACACACACATACGAATCACAATCCACGGTAACCACTGCTTACACGATGCTCTCCATAAATCATAATTTAGAACACCCAGAACTCCAATATCATGCTTCCAAAAGAAATCTAAGATGAGAAAGCCATTTAAACACAATGTAGCTTGGAAATCATCCAAAAAACTAGTCTAAAGCAAGAAGCTGTAGGATCAGATATTCGGTGGTGGCAAATCTAGAAGGGGATAGATTTGCAGTGGAAACTTAAGTAATTTTAAAATTACGTCCAATTAATAGATCTATTCAGTTAAAACCCCATAGATCTGATGTGATTGAGTATACAAATTGTGTGAGACAATTGATCAAACAAATTGTGTGATCGAGTGTGTGATTATTATGTGTTTAATTGAACCCCTATGCATGCATCTAACGATGAGACAATATCAAACCATTGCACAAAGAATTTTTAGGTGGTTCAGAAGTCACATCCAGTGACTCCTACGTCCACCCCTCATACTGTAAGGCACATACTACTAAAAAAAATTGAGTACAACACACACATGAGCACACATGCTTAGATACACACACACGCTAGATTAGATCCACAAGAGATCATATCCTCTAGCCTTGATCTGATCTACACACCACACGCACTATGATCTGTATAGAACACTTGTACAGATCATAGGGCACACACTCATATAGGATCCATGTATTGATCTCAATTCAATACACACACACAGAGATATGAAATGAATTCAGAATAAGTGTGAGTGAAGCAAGAAATATCTCTCCAACTATTGATCTGATCATCAAGATCACAGATCCACATTTGTTTCTTCCTTTATACTGTTGTTGTTTGATATGGAGTTAGATTTCGATGAAGTCTCTAAGCAATTTAGACTTCTCTGGTCGTCGTCGAGTAGATGAAATCTGCTCTGGACTCTTCTCTGATTCTCCTTTGCTTCTTCTGTTTCCTGGATCACTCTTCTTTTTCTTCACCTTCTTCTTTCTAAGCCTTGATAGCGAATTTTACTTCTAATCGATCTCCTCGGATGAAATCATTGGTTTGTAATCTCTGTAGCTAGAGCAGAGTACTAGAGAAGACCTTTTTGGCCGCCACTATCTTTCTTGGAGTTGTGTGGGCTCATCCTCCGAAAAGGGGCAAGGGGCACCTTTTTATAGGTGTGTACTTATCCTTACACAATGTGGGAATCCGTATGTACGAGAAAAGAATGCCCTAATTAAATGCACATACTGCTCATGTGTAGGCGCTATATTTATGGGTGTCAACAGACGCACAGAGGTTGTCGACAACTACTGCTACAAATACTCTATCCAGAACCGAGATCTTGAAGACTTGTCTAAGTTGTCGACAGACGCAACATGGTTGTCGACAACTACTGCTTAACTTGATTTTTCCAGAAGTTGAGTGTTGAAGACTTTCAGTGGTTGTCGACAAATGATTTCTACTTGTCGACCAACACCTGCTAGAATCTGTCCATTCAGTAGTGATTTTGTCAAGATCTATCTTTATCTGTCGACAAATGATCCCTGGCTATCGACAGATACTGTTTTATCCAAAGACTTGAATCTTCTGTCTATTCCTTAATTTTGGCTTGAACTTTTTGTACTCTTTGAGTTCAACATATTTTATCTTGGGGATGCTTTTAGTCAAAGTCTATTGTGTCCCTTGAAGAGCATGTGTCGACAAACCAAGGCAACACATTTGTCAAGATCTATCCTTGTCTGTCGATAGACGATCCCTGGCTGTCGACATATACTATTTTGAACTTCGACTACTTTGAACTTCGATTGTCGAGGCTTTGAACTTCGACTGCTTCATAGCTTTGACATCCTTGAACTTCAACTTTTTAGTTCATGCACTTCGACTTCAGTTCAAGTACTTAGACTGATTAGTTCAAGCACTTCGACTGATTAGAGGTTCAACTTCGACTGATCAGTTCAAGCACTTCGACTGATTGGAGGTTCAACTTCGACTGATCAGATCAAGCACTTCGACTGATTGGAGGTGAAACTTGTCTTTGTGCTAATGCCTGTATGAAATACCAATATGTTTAATGTCATCATTAAAACACATATCATCAGCAATTGTCATTATTAGGTTGTCATCATTAAAGCACATATGTTCTTTATCAAATCATGTTAGTTGTCATGATCATTATATATACAAAGTGAGATATGTGCAACATGTCATTGTCAAGTTGTGTTCAGTATGTCATCATCAAAATACACAACACAACAATCTCCCACATATGTACAATATGACATCATCAGAATGTGTATAATATGTTAACATACAAGAATTATGTCATCATCAAAATGGATACAAAACAATGGTTATGGATGTTCACACAACCATAACTCAACAGAAGCATCAAGAAAAAACAGAAAATCAAATGGAAAACACCCTACCAATAAGAAGAAACTAACCTCTAACGGATCTTCAAGCAGATAAGTGAGCTTCTCCACACCAACAATTCCTCTAAAGCACTAGAAACCTAGCACACAATCCACATACATGCTTTGTCAGTGAAGATCCTCCAAGAATCCATAAAGAATATGGAAGTTGCCCTACCAAATTTGAAGATCCAACTCCTATAGGGCCTTCTCTTCACCAAGAGCACCTCTAACTCCCCAAAACCTCCTAGAATGCTAGTGAAGTCGCCTGTGGATGGTGGCCAGAGCAGAGAAGTAAAACCTTCTCTTTCTACTGGCACCCCTTCTTTTATAAACCTCAGATTTCAAGACGTACAAATGCGTCTAAGTGTGACTATAGGTGCACCACTACCCCCTAGCGTGACTCAAAACATAAACACCACGTGCCCCACAACAATGCTATGCGTGCCACCACGTGTCCCTACGACTGGTCAAACACCAAAAGAAGATGTGCAAGATAAGACGCACGCGACATCAGTCACAGAAAAACCCCCACGTGCAACAAAGAGAATCGATTTTTAGACATTGAAAATTGACTCCTAGACTTACGAGAATCAATTCTTCTGTCACATCGATGACCTCTTGCACGATAGATTGAGAATTAACTCTCAAACTCCTATCGCATCGATTATCTATTACATGATAAAATGAGAATCGACTCCCAAACTCAATACGTATGACAAATGACTCTCAACTCTTATCATGCCTCGCAGACTAGTACGTCACAAGTCACGCACCCTATGTTTAGTGTGACAATAAAAATGCCATCTAGAGAACAAAAAAACCTGCTTACTAACCCAACCAACTCGCACCCTTACCCAAGATTGGCTAGAACACCTTTAGAAAACCTTCCAAAGGTCACAACTAGATAACGAAGGACCCAAAAAATCCAATCGCTACACTCTCACCGAACCACTCTAGCAACCCCACCGCTCACTTTCTCTTCCTCTTTCTCTCTCTCTCTCTCTCAAATCGAAAGCGGAGGAAGAGACCCCTCCCCCCCTCCGGCACCCCCACATGCCCCGCCAACCCCCTCCCAACACACACACTCTCCCTTCATTCTATTGTTTCTCACTCTAACTCTCTCTCTTTAACATGGATATTTTAGTAAATTGACATCTTTTTTAATAGTTCTATTAGGAGATAACAAAATATTTTAAATTTTAATTATCAACTAATTACAGGGCCATAACTAATTTCGATTTTAAGATCATAAAATATAATATGTATGTATGTATTTTCCCTTATATATATTTACGTGGACAATCACCCCAAGATATCTCCGCACGGCTCTTTAAAAAATAATAATAATAAATTATCTGGTCCATCACTTGGGAGAATGCACATCGATACATCATTCCAGAGAAATGATACGGTTCTACTCCACCAAGGTGTTCCACACGGCCCTTAAACCCCTCATATATGTGTAACTATTTGCTTTCCCTCTAATCATCACTTGACTTATATCTTATCACTTATATACATGATTTTTGTTCTGAATTTCTCTGTATTTTTTTATTATTATTTTTGCTCCTCCTCCTAAACCAGAAATGGACTGATCGAGAGGGTGTGAGGAACCTCTTAAACATAGTGGGTAAAGGAACCAAAATGCAAGGTTTTATGATTGGTGACTATCTTCAACATTTTGGAGCTTTTGTCGAAGAGATGTCGGGCAACATAAAGCAAGGGAAGGTGTTATCGAAGACCCAAATCTACTACGGAATTGAAGCATTCTTGGAGAGTCTGGTTTTTGTGTTATCAAGTGACAACGTTGGCAAAGTTGTTCTCCAAGTTCACCAACACACCCCATCGAATGGCATTTGATGTGATCATCTCATGTTGTTACTTATCGATCTTTTATAATAAACTTAACCTTCACACAATATGTTCAAATGTACTCTTTTTATTTTACTGATATTATGAAACCATGGTCGTTAAATATTCATTTCAGTTTTAGTGATCAGACTCGAGAAGATCACAACTCAAACATATGTTGTTTTGAAAAGTATTGACATTGTAAGAACATGAGATAACTCCCAATAAATGGAACGACAGGTTCTTCGTTCGGTGAGTCGCCCTTTTTCTTGCATGAAGTATGACATGAAAGAAAATATAACCTTTCACAAAAAAAAAAGATAGGATCGGCTTCTCCTCTCCTCTCTTCTCTCTCTCTCTCTCTCTCTCGTCTCTCTCTCTCTCTCTCTCTCTCTCTCCTCTCTCTCTCTCCTCTCTCTCTCTCTCTCTCTCTCTCTCCTCTCTCGCCTCTCTCTCTCTCCTCTCTCTCTCTCTCTCTCCTCTCTCTCTTCTCTCTCCTCTCTCTCTTCTTGTTAAGGGCATAACATACTTACACATATGTACACAAACCAAAAGATATTACAAGTCATGTATATAATCCGGTTGGCAATAAATAGTCCATCCCTGACGTGATACCTCTAGATTTGAAATAGTTAATTAGTTAATAAACTTTTTACATATATATAACCTTTTTAGAAGATTAATTACGTAAAAACTATTTTATATTTACATTTATATGTATATTCTTCTTATCGATGAAAAATGTCATGAGAGACCTCGTTATAACTAACCGTGACAGAAGTGGGACATCTCGTTGACAGACATCTACAACTGAATAATCTTAGTAGAAATGTCTAAAATGACCCTCACTATTTGCAAAGAACTATTTTTTAAAAGATTTTCTTTTCATATATACCCTTCTCCCTCTCTCCCTCCCTTACACCCCCTTTCCATCACCATAGAGGACACACACACACACACTCTCTCTCTCTCTCCTCTCTCTATCTCTCTCTCTCTCCTCTCTCTCTCTCTCTCTCTCTCTCTCTCTCTCTCTCCTCTCTCTCTCTCTCTCTCTCTCTCTTCTCCAATGGTGAAAGGGGAGATCCATCCTTTGAAATGCCCCAGCCTCTCCCCAACCGCAGCACAGGTAGAATCTCTCCTTGCACCCACCAGGCAACCCTCTCACCCTCCAAGATCCCTCACCCCCATGCATAGAGTATACTTCTCCCTCCCCCCAAGCAACCCTGAACCCTCACACCCCTCCAGAATCCCCTCACCCCCGTGCACAAAAACATATCCCTTTGTTAGGAGGGAACCTTTGGGCTAAAAACCATGGTCCATGCCGCCCCGGATCGGGGCGGCACGGGCGTACCAGATCGTGCTAGGGACTCAACGTTCCATGGCACAGTCGGGTCACCCGCCGGCATCGTCCCCCCTCCCTCGGTTGTCCCCCCTCTCCCGGTCATCTCACGGTCGCCAGAGCTAAAGAATATACCCCCCCCCCCCCCACCGACGTCGTCTCTCACCATTGCCAAAGCTGGAGACGGCACCTCATGTTGTGGCTCTGCTCTGCTGCTATTGTTCGCACGGTTGCTACTACTCTGTTGGGGGGGAGGGGGGACCGGAGCGGAGAGAGAACTACTGCCACTACTGCTTGCCTCTGCTTGTGCTGTTACTTCTGCTTCGCCGATGCTCCGTTGGGTGGGGGGGAGCAAACTGTTGGAGGGGGGGTGGGTTTCGCCGCGAGGAGGGTGGGTTTCGCCGCAGAAGGGGGGGGGGGCAGACCGGCATGGAGGGGGTGGGATTTGCTGCGAGGAAGGGGGGGAGTGTGATGATCAATCCATCCCCATATAATTTCATTTATTATATGCAATTTTTTGGTGATTAACAAAACCTTAACAAATACTTTTCTAACAATTTTTCTGAAGTTCATCCACAGGAAACAATCCAAGCAAAATCTGTAAGTTACTCTCACACACTGTCATTTAAAGTTCAGGGCATGCATTTCTTCTAAGTACACATCGATTTCTTTTATAGTACAATGATTTCCATCGCTACAATGATTCGCTAAGTAAAACAACGATTTCCATCGCTACAACGATTTCCATCGCTACAACGATTCGCTAAGTAAAACAACGATTTATATCGCTACAATGATTCGCTAAGTAAAACAACGATTTCCATCGCTACAATGATTTGATAAGTAAAACAACGATTTCCATCGCTATAATGATTCGCTAAGCAAAACAACGATTTCTATCGCCACAACGATTCGCTAAGTAAAACAACGATTTCCATCACTACAACGATTTGATAAGTAAAACAACAATTTCCATCGCTACAACGATTCGTTAGTAAAACAACGATTTGATCGCTATAATGATTCGTTAAGTTAAACAACGATTGATCGCTGTAACGATTTGATAAGTCAAAACAACGATTTGATCGCTATAACATTTGATCGCTGTAACGATTTGCTAAGTGAAACAACGATTTGATCGTTGTAACGATTTACTAAGTGAAACAACGATTTGATCGCTGTAATGATTTGTTAAGTTAAACAACGATTTCATTGCTATAACGATTCGATAAGTCAAACAACGATTCGATCGGTGTAACGATTCACTATCTCTTAAAGAACGATTCGATCGCTGCAACGATTTGCTCTCACATAAAGATCGATTTGGTCGAAACAACGATTCTCCCTAACTTAAACAACGATTTGATAGCAAACAACGATTTACCTTCATTAAAATAATGATTTGATAGCAAACAACGATTTGCCTTCATTAAAACAACGATTTGTTTTTACTCAAACAACGATTTATTCAAACAACGATTTGCTTTTAGTCAAACAACGATTTGCTTCTACTTGAACAACGATTTACACACACAACAATTTCCTTATAATTAACAATGATTTCACCTTATACACATGAATCACATCGATTTCATTTCACCATGGATTTCATTTGTGCATATATCATCGATTACACGATAACATCAACTCTCTTCACAACGATTATATTTTGAATGAATTGTCATACACTTTTATTATTATTATCCTTCCAGACAAATTTGAAAATATCCATTCTCATGATATTCAAACATATTTTCAAACACTGTGGAGTTCAAGTCTTCCCGCGTATATCTTGCACCACGTAACATTTATTATGATTGTACACTTCTCTGCATGTCACATATCTATATGCCTTCTATACTATGTTTCTATCGCAAACACTTTTCAGGGTGACAGAATGGCATTTCCATTTTGGTGTACAGTCTTATAGCATGTTTTCTAACGTTGACTGACAGCATAGAGACAGTCTGTCACGTCCGAGAATTACGCAGCGGATATTAATAATAATTCAAAAATAATTCGAGACGATATCCCGAGACGTGAACAGTCGGCAAAATAAGCATCTAGCTAGCACGCACTAAATGTATAACAACATACATCATCATAGGGCCAAATATTGAACTCAACTAATCTTATTATTCAAATCTCAACTCATTGTATTCCAAATAGAAACTAATACAGGACTAAGACTCAATAAAAATGAAAAGTACATAATACTCCTCACTTTTACTACATGTTCTAACTCTCAAAGCAAATTACTATAACTAGACTCATAGTTGGAACGCTCTTCACTCAGACGCATTCCCATCCTCGACTTGTTCCTCTTCTTGATCTTCATAGTCACCTAGATTGGGTAAAAGTAGGGGATGAGCAAACTAGCCAGTAGGATTTATATCAATGTGCGGGCAATGATATAGTGATTAACAATTTAGAACTAGGTAAGCACGATGAATGTCAAGATATGCATGTGCAAATAAAACTCATTAAAACATGATACATGAAGACAAGCAAGAGAGAGTGATCACGATAGAACAAGATTTTAAAGGATATAAAACAAGATAGAATTAGCAATAGATCACTTTGTACAAGCACGCAAGATTTCACTTGATGTCAATAGTTTCAAGAACGCAAGATATCACTAATTGCATTAAATGCAGATGGCCATATCACGAAGCAAGCAAGCAAGCACGCACGAGCACGATAATGTAACACTAATCAGGCACGTAGACACTAATGTACACCAAGAAAAGATCCATCAAGAATATACACTAGGACACGTGTATGTGGTTATTGTATCTATCATTCAACACGACACTCACGACTCCCAGCGCAGATGCAACGCCAGTAATCATTATACCCCATGGTTAACAGTATATTTATGACTCGCCGTCATTGGGGCTAGACTGGAGCCTTGGACACACGCCGTGCCTGTCAGCATCTCACTTAAATTTTAAATGTAGATACCCACAGTCATTAATAATGGCCAATGAGAGTTTCAAATGTAGGCATGTGTAATGTCATGTTCATGATGATGATGAGAACAAGTAATAAGTGAATTGAACATGATTCATGATAACAATGTCAAGAGATAAATTCGGCAGCATAACGGTACGATTTATACTTTAGTTCAATCTTTCATTAATGGCTTTAGTCTAGATTGTAAATCACACTCACGAGAACAAGATGAGAGAGGAAGTGCACGCTATCTTCAGGGAACTTCAATGGTACAACCAACTCGTCGGCCATGTGGGAATCCATGGTCAGAGGAGATTTACGGAGCCTTGGAGAAAGGTCACTAGTCTACCGATTCGGAATGACCAGTAGAGAGCTTCCAATTCCCAAGAAAGGGCTGCCTAACAGTGCAAGTGTGTAGTGATGTACGCATCTCAATCCACAAACCATCAATTTTTAAACTTGCGGAAAACACTTAACATGATGGCACGAATTGAACATGCATTAACTACACATGGGTTTGCAAGATTTTAAGGATAATAATTATCATTTAAAACATGGTAGAATAATGGAAAGATAAATCACAAGTTGCATGAATGGATCATAACATTTAAAGAGCAATTAGAATAACCTTCATGTAATTAAAACTTTTAAATGGGTTAACCACTTTTAAGCCATTAAATAACCATCATGCAATGATCAGACCTAAGACATGTGAATTACATGCTAAAACCATATTTAAACAGACCTCAGGTACAGCGGTTAGATTTGTAAGAAAATAAGTGGGGTTCATGAAAAATCCTGAGGTCGCGACGGGGGGGTCAGATAGAATGCGACAGTGCCTTGTAAGGATCGCGACAGGCTTGTCTGATCAGGCAGGCAGATCGCGACGGGTGCTTATGAAGAAGGCGACAGGGGTCAGCAGGTAGCGACGGTGGTTCTGTCGCGATCAGATCGCGACGGAATGCTTGTCGCTATCTGCCTAAGAACGCAGCCTATCGAGCCGTCGCGTTCTCAGGTCCTTGGCCTACGTCCGATAGAGAAAGGACATGCTTTGGATTGCGGACCAGACTTTCCTTATTTGACACAGGGTTGTTCTATAATTAAGAACAAATTGTACAGTGCATGAAAAATCACGAAACCAATTTTAAACCAACCTAGACATGCAAGGGTGCTTCTAGTAAATCGGAATTAGAAAATAATGATGGTTTCAACAGGCTTTAATCAAGTCAAACACAAACGTAAAAGCCAAGGTAACCTGAACGTAGTTTCATGCAGCAACCCTCTTACCATGCTTATAACTCTCTAAATAATGACATCTAGACAAAACTTTCAAAATAAGACATGACGAGGACAACTAGTAGACAAACGTATGTTGAGGGTTTCTCTAATTCGGTCTCAAATCGCATGCAACATATAAAGAACGGGAAAAGCCCTAAAGTGCACAACTGGGGAAAACGCTATAATTCAAAATCTACTCAATGAAATCGATGAAATCAGTGGGAACGAAAGTTAACTTGATGCTCTACACATTGGTATAGGATATGTTAGGGTTTGGCCCGAGAAAACCTACCTTTGGGGTGATGAAGTCTCATTTTTCAAGAAAACCCGTGTTCAGACCACTTGGAGGAGAACGCTTAATACTCCGTATACTGCATGGAATTGGGCATTCCACTTGGGTTAGAACGTAGACTTGACCCTCTTTCCAGGGGTATAAGCCTTGCAAGATTTGGTTTAGGTTGGCCTATCTTTGTCGACTTCAAGTGGACGGTTTGTGCAGGTCGTAGCAGACGAACGGGGGAAGAAGATGAGCTTGGTGCTTGATCTCCTACTCTCCAGCCACCAAGAGCTCCTCCACACGACCAGCAAGTTGTAAAATCATCCCTAGGGTTTGGTGAAGAGTATTTAAGCAACCATGGTGTTTAGGAGTCCTAAATAAAAGGAAAGAAGGGTTGCGGGATTGGCTTGTGTCTTTCCATATTTGAAGATCTCTCCCTCCATTAGAGATGTCTGGCCATTAAGCAACCTCCTGGGTGGGTAGGCACGAATTTGGGTTGCTAAATGCATGATTGCATCCAATTCAACTCTAATTGCCTCTTTCTAATTTCGCTTATTTAAGCTTACGAATTTCCATGCATTTTCTTGCTTCATTTGATTTTGGGCCATATGTGGTCCATTGGCCCAATTATGAGTTGGGTCATTAATATATAATGTTGGAAGTCTCTCCATTTTATTTAATTTATGGTTGCGTCGTATTTCGTATAACAGTTTTCCGACTTGTTTCCTAATTTGGATAATCGGTCACAATAACTCTTTAACCTAGCCCAAATGATTTTTTTGGCACAAATTTCTTTGTGGAACATTTAGGAATAATGTGGAGTTGATTTATAATTTTTACGGAATTTTCGATGTGTTTTAGCACATACGATAATGATTCGTATGTTTTAAATACTTGATATTATGGAAATTATTTATTTCCATTATTTGAATTTTTTTATATATTAAAATTCTGGGGTGCTACACCCTCCCCCACTTAAGAGAATTTGGTCCCCAAATTCATGTATAGAAAGTTATTGTACAAGTGAGGTGTACTTACTTGTGAATAGCTCCGGGTATCTTTTGCGCATTGCTTCCTCGGTTTCCCACGTGTCGTCTTCATCCATGCGTTGATTCCATCTAACCCTTACTAGTGGGATGACCTTGTTCCTTAGTTGGCGCAGTTCCGGTCCACGATCTTAACTGGCTTCTCTTGATATGTTCCGTCTTTGTTGAATTCCAGGAGCTCATATTCTATGACATGCCACGGATCCCGTACATACTTTTTCAACATGGATATGTGGAACACATTGTGTATTCCATCCATTTGTGGTGGTAAAGCGAGACGATATGCCACCTCGCCGATTCTTTCAAGGATTTCGAAAGGCCCGACAAACCTTGGTGACAACTTGCCTTTAATGCCAAAACGCCTGATCCCACGGCCTGGAGACACTTTTAAGAATACATGTTCACCAACCTGAAACTCCAGGTCTCTTCTTCTATTATCTGCATATGCCTTTTGTCTTTGCTGCGCCACTGCCATTCTTTCTTTAATAAGCTTTACCTTCTCTGTGGTTTCCCTTATCATCTCTGGTCCTAGCATTTGTTTTTCGCCAACTTCATACCAGCATATTGGAGATCGGCAACTCCTGCCATAGAGTGCTTCAAATGGTGCCATTTGAATGCTAGCTTGATAGCTATTATTGTAGGCGAACTCCACGAGAGGTAAGTGTTCGTGCCAGCTACCTCCAAAATCTAGGACACATGCTCTAAGCATATCTTCAATCACCTGGTTGGTTCTCTCCGTCTGACCATCTGTCTGTGGATGGAAAGCCGTGCTAAAGTTTAGTTTAGATCCCAGGAGTAGTGCAGTCCTTTCCAAAAGTGGGATGTAAACCTAGGGTCTCTATCAGACACGATAGACACCGGTACTCCATGTAATCTGACTATTTCCTTCACATACAATGCAGCCAGAACATCTACTGACCACTTATTCTTCACTGGCAAGAAGTGAGCCGACTTAGTTAAGCGGTCGACTATAACCCAGATACCATCGAATCCACCTCTAGATTTGGGTAGTCCAAAAATAAAGTCCATCCCTACCTTCCCATTTCCATGCCGGGATTTCTAGGGGTTTGAGTTTACCTGCGGGTCGCAAGTGTTCCGCCTTGACCTTTGACATGTTAAGCATCGGGCGACATATTCCGCCACCCCTCTCTCTTCATATTAGGCCACCAAAAGCTTCTTTTCAAATCTTGATACATTTTGGTAGTTCCAGGATGAATGGTATACCTGGTCTTGTGAGCCTCATCCATAATCATTTTCTTTGTCTCCGCATGGTCGGGTACACAGACTCGATCCCGAACAATAGTCTTCCATCTCAATTAATGAGAAATCCGGCCTCTGGTCTAGATTAGCCTTAATCTCCACAAGTACAGGGTCATTGTCTTGGAGTGTTGTGATGTCCTCCAATAGTGTAGGTTGTGCTCTAACACTAGCAACAAAGGCATCCCTTCTCTTTGATGTCAGCATCAAATTTAACTTGGCGAAGTCTTCTAATAACTTCCATTCGTCCACCATTAAACTTGACAATGTGATCATTGGCTTTCTACTTAGAGCATCTGCCACAGCATTTGCTTTTCCTGGATGATATTGGATCGTGAAGTCGAAGTCTTTGAGATACTCCAACCACCTCCGCTGTCTCATATTCAAGTCCTGCTGAGAAAACAGATACTTCAAGCTTTTATGGTCAGAAAACACAATGAATTTCTCACCATATAGATAATGACGCCATATCTTCAAGGCGAAGACTACAGCAGCTAGCTCCAGATCATGTACAGGATAATTGTCCTCGTGCTTCTTCAATTGTCTGGACGCGTAGCATATAACTTTCCCATTTGCATCAGCACACAGCCAAGGCCGATCCCGGATGCATCGGTGTATACTTCAAAACTACCCCCAGCAACTGGCAGTGTCAGTACGGGTGCGAGGTAAGGTGCCTTTCAATGCCTTGAAACTTTCTTCACATTCATCAGTCCATGCAAATGGATTCTCCTTCCTGGTAAGCCTGGTCAATGGTACAGCTATCTTTGAGAAATCTTTAATGAAGCGACGATAATAACCGGCTAAACCCAGAAAGCTCCTAATCTCCGACACAGTTGTCGGCCTTTCCAGTTCTTTACCGCCTCCACCTTAGATGGATCCACAGAGATTCCCTCCTTGGATATGATGTGACCAAGGAAAGACACTTCCTCCATCCAGAATTCACACTTACTAAGTTTAGCATAGAGTTGATTATCTCTGAGCACTTGCAGAGCAACCTTCAAGTGTTCCTCATGTTCTTCTTTGGATTTGGAGTAAATAAGGATGTCATCAATGAACACCACTATAAACTGGTCCAAGTATGGCCTATAAATATTGTTCATAAGTTGCATGAAAGCCGCTGGAGCATTTGTTAAACCAAACGGCATGACCACGAACTCATAGTGACCATATCTACTCCGGAATGCAGACTTGTGAATATCCTCCTCTTTATTCTTAGTTGATGGTAGCCTGATCTTAGATCTATCTTGGAGAAATATTGTGCACGGAGATCTGGTCAAACAGCTCGTCGATGGGGGCAGTGGATACTTATTCTTATTGTCAACTGGTTTAACTGACGGTAATCAATGCATAGCCTCATTGTCCCGTCCTTCTTTCTGACAAATAGCACTGGCGCTCCCCACGGGGATGTGCTAGGCCTGATAAAACCTGATCTAGCAATTCTTGGATCTGTCTTTTCAACTCCTGCAATTCAACAGGGGACATGCGATACGGAGCTTTTGAAACAGGGGCTGCCCCAGGGAGTAACTCAATGGTGAAGTTTACCTCCCGCTCAGGTGGTATACCAGGTAATTCCTCTGGAAATACATCAGGATAGTCCTGGCTATTGGAATGTTTCTAGGGTTGGTTTCTTCTTTTCAGTTGCCAAGACGGAAACTAGGAAAGCATCACAACCCTGGTTGATCAGCTTAGAAGCCTTTAGGGAGGATATCAAGATAGGGTGTTTGTGATACGGGTGCCAAGTAGTGATAGAGTTGGAAGTTTGGTCTTTTAAAGTGACCCTCCTATGGCGACAGTTTACATCGGCATCATATTCAATTAGCCAATCGACACCCAAAATGGCATCATAACCTTCATGTCTAAACAGATAAGGTCGGCAGGGAGATTGTGTCCTCCAATTATAGTTTCACATTGGCAAGTAGAGTGAGTGAGTCAGATTCTGAGCCTAGTAGAGAGGCTACAGTGATCTTGGATTTCAAGGGTACAGGTTTGACAGGTAGAGTTGCAGCAAATGTGGTGGAAATAAATGAATATGCAGCTCCAGTATCAATAAGCACAAAAGCAGGTTGAGAGTGTATGGAAATGGTACCTTCCACCATACCCCCTTCCTCGGGTAGGTCAGCTTCTATGACAGCATTAAGGCGTCCCTGACGCGTGGTACATTCTGAGCTCTACTGGCTGGTCCTTCAGCATAGGACAATCAGGAATACGGTGGTCACGACCTCCGCATTTCAAGCACGCCCCGAGCTTCTTCCAGCATTCTCAGCTCGGTGCCCGGTTTATCACAGAATTTGCAGTTTTCAGCCAACTGCCTACCTTCCACTTTGACTCTTTGTCTCCAGCAACATCTCTTCCGGCATTCGGCCTCTGTTGTTGTTGTTGACGTTGTTGTTACGAAAAGTTGGAGCAATATTAGGTGCTCCCTTCTTGACGAAGACCGGCTTGGAGTTGTCCTTGCCCCTCATGCCCTCTACTTTGGCCATGGTGTCTT
This sequence comes from Colocasia esculenta, assembly GCA_014218235.1. NCBI lineage: Eukaryota > Viridiplantae > Streptophyta > Magnoliopsida > Alismatales > Araceae > Colocasia > Colocasia esculenta. The sequence continues at coordinate 24,315 of JACBKR010001766.1, read as the reverse complement.
CTACCAGCTGAGCTCTTTGGACCATCTCAGTGTAAGTTTGAATGTTGTGTGGTCCGAGCCTTTCAATGAACATGGGCCTGAGCCCATCCATGAACCGATTTGCCTTAAGTCTTTCAGTTCCCACCAAGTGTGGGGCATACACAGCAAGACGCGCGAACTGAGCCTCATACTCAGCCACGGACATTCCTTTCTGTTTCAGTGCGGCAAATCTGCGCTTTCTTCTCCTTGACTCTCTCAGAGAAATATTTTCCCCGGAATATCTCCAGAAATCGGCCCACTCTAGTTCAGCTACATTTGGCAGGTGGGCCGATGTGGCTTTCCACCATGCTCGGGCATCCTTAGTGAATTGAAAAGTGGCCAGTACCACCTTTCCCTGTTAGTGCATTGCATGACTTGGAAGATCCTTCTATCTCCTCTGCCAGTTCTCTGCCTCGTCCGGATCAGGGGATCCAGAGAAACGAGGAGGGTTTAAACTCCTAAAATTCCGGTGCAGATCACCGGCTCCATTCCTTGCAGCTCCAGCCTGATTTCCAGCCTGAACTACATTTTGTAATGCCTGGGTCAATCCAGCCACGGTTTCTTGCATAGCTTGCCACTGATTACGAGCCATTGCAGTTGAGTGTAAGAGTTATGAGGGTTCCTGAGAAAAGGATGGAAACCAATTAATGTCTCTAGATACATTATAAGAGTCAATGGGTAGGAGTGTGTTTTGTTCATTCTATATATCCCAGTCTCTACCCATTCTCACCAGTACTATATTTAATTTCCATGACCTAGGTTCCATAGGTATCTCCTATTCCTGAGACATATATCCTATTTGGTATTCCTAGGCTCTGATACCACTAAACTGTCACGTCCCGAGAATTACGCAGTGGATATTAATAATAATTCGGAATAATTCGAGATGATATTCGGAGACGTGAACAGTCGGCAAATAAGCCTCTAGCTAGCACGCACTAAAGTATAACAACATACATCATCATAGGGCCCAATTATTGAACTCAACTAATCTTATATTCAAATCTCAACTCATTGTATTCCAAATGGAAACTAATACAGGACTAAGACTCAATAAAATGAAAGTACATAATACTCACTTCCTACTACATGTCTAACACTCAAAGAAAACTACTATAACTAGACTCATAGTTGGAACGCTCTTCACTCGGACGCATTCCCATCCTCGACTGTTCCTCCTCTTGATCTTCATAGTCACCTAGATTGGGTAAAAGTAGGGGATGAGCAAACTAGCCCAGTAGGATTTATATCTCAATGTGCGGGCAATGATATAAGTGATTAACAATTTAGAACTAGGTAAGCACGATGAATGTCAAGATATGCATGTACAAATAAACTCATTAAAACATGATACATGAAACAAGCTAGAGAGAGTGATCACGATAGAACAAGATTTTAACAAGGATATACAGATAGAACTAGCATAGATCACTTTGTACAAGCACGCAAGATTTCACTTGATGTCAATAGTTTTCAAGAACGCAAGATATCACTAATTGCATTAAATGCAGGATGGCCATATCACGCAAGCAAGCAAGCACGCACGAGCACGATAATAACACTAATCAGGCACGTAGGTACTAATGTACACCAAGAAAAGATCCATCAAGAATGTACACTAGGACACGTGTATGTGGTTATTGTATCTATCATTCAACACGACACGCACGACTCCCAGCGCAGATGCAACGCCAGTAATCATTATACCCCATGTTAACAGTATATTTATGACTCGCCGTCATTGGGGCTAGACTGGAGCCCTGGACACACGCCGTGCCCTGTCAGCATCTCACTTAAATTTTAAATGTAGATACCCACAGTCATTAATAATGGCCAATGAGAGTTTCAAATGTAGCATGTGTAATGTCATGTTCATGATGATGATGAGAATAAGTAAATAGTAATTGAACATGATTTCATGATAACAATGATCAAGAGATAAATTCGGCAGCATAACGGTGCGATTTATACTTTAGTTCAATCTTTACATTAATGGCTTTAGTCTAGATTGTAAGTCACACTCACGAGAACAAGATGAGAGAGGAAGTGCACGCTATCTTCAGAGAACTTCAATGGTACAACCAACTCGTCGGCCATGTGGGAATCCATGGTCAGAGGAGATTTACGGAGGCCTTGGAGAAAAGGTCACTAGTCTACCGATTCGGAATGACGGTAGAGAGCTTCCAAATTCCCAAGAAAGGGCTGCCTAACAGTGCAAGTGAGTAGTGATGTATGCATCTCAATCCACAAACCATCGGTTTTAAACTTGCGGAAAACACTTAACATGATGGCACGAATTGATCAAGCTCATCACGAGATTGTGCTCCCAAAATATATATAATTATGTGAAGGATAGGAAAAGTACCGTGATCACCACCCAAGTAGTCGCCCGAGGGATGTATGGATGAATAATGGTTGACTACGTTGGAAAGGAAGAGAAGAGAGAAAAGCGTACCTGCAACGCGACAAGAGGTTCGTCGCTACGCGTGTACTAACGCGACTGGAAAAGAAGTAACGACGGCCTTCGGGGTCGTGACAGACCTACAAATGGGTTTGCAAGATTTTAAGGATAATAATTATCATTTAAAACATGGTAGAATAATGGAAAGATTAAATCACAAGTTGCATGAATGGATCATAATATTTAAAGACAATTAGAATAACCTTCATGTATTAAAACTTTTAAATGGGTTACCCAATTTTAAGCCATTTAATAACCATCATGCAATGCTCAGACCTAAAGACATGGAATTACATGCTAAGAACCATATTTAAACAGGACCTCAGGTACAGGGTTAGATTTGCAAGAAAATAAGTGGGGTTCATGAAAAATCCTGAGGTCGCGACGGGCCCTTGTAAGGGTCGCGACGGGGTCAGATCAGAACGTGACAGTGCCTTGTAAGGATCGCGACAGGCTTGTTGATCAGGCAGGCAGATCGCGACGGGTGCTTATGAAGAAGGCGATAGGGCTGTCAGCAGGTAGCGACGGTGGTTCTGTCGCGATCAGATCGTGACGGAATGCTTGTCGCTATCTGCCTGAGAACGCGGCCTATCGAGCCGTCGCATTCTCAGGTCCTTGGCCTGCGTCCGACAGAAAAGGACAGTGCTTTGGATTGCGGACCAGACTTTCCTTATTTTGACACAGGGTTGTTCTATAATTAAGAACAAATGTACAGTGCATGAAAAATCACGAAACCAGTTTCAAACCAACCTAGACATGCAAGGGTGCTTCCAGTAAATCGGAATTAGAAAAAATGATGGTTTCAACAGGCTTTAATCAAGTAAAACACAAACGTAAAAGCCAAGTGTAACATCAAACGTAGTTTCATGCAGCAACCCTCTTACCACACTTATAAACTCTCTAACTAATGACATCTAGACAAAACCTTCAACATAAGACCTGACGAGGACACTAGTAGACAAACTTTCATGTTGAGGGTTTGCTCTAATTCGGTCTCAATAGCATGCAACATATAAAGAATGGGAAAAGCCTTAACAGTGCGCAACTTGGGGAAAACGCTTATAATTCAAAATCTACTCAATGAAATTCGATGAAACCAGTGGGAAACGAAAGTTAACTTGATGCTCTACACATTGGTATAGGATATGTTAGGGTTTGGCCCGAGAAAACCTACCTTTTTGGGGTGATGAAGTCTCATTTTTCCAGAAAACTCGTGTTCAGACCACTTGGAGGAGAATGCTTAATACTTCGTGTATACTGCATGGAATTTGGGCATTCCACTTGTGTTAGAACGTAGACTTGACCCTATTTCCAGGGGTATAAGTCTTGCAAGGTTTGGTTTAGGTTTGGCCTACCTTTGATCGACTTCAAGTGGACGGTTGTGCAGGTCATAGCAGACAAATGGGGGAAGAAGATGAGCTGGTATGCTTGATCTCCTACTCTCCAGCCACCAAGAGCTCCTCCACACGACCCCATCAAGTTGTAAAACTCGTCCCTATGGTTTGGTGAGAGTATTTAAGCAACCATGGTGTTTAGGAGGTCCTAATATAACAAAGAAAGAAGGGTTGCGGGATTGGCTTGTGTCTTCCATAATTTGAAGATCTCTCCCTCCATTAGAAGAGTCTTGGCCATCAGCAACCTCCATGGGTGGGTAGGCACGAATTTGGGTTACCTAAATGTGCATGATTGCATCTCAATTCAACTCTAATTGCCTCTTTCTAATTTCAGCTTATTTAAGCTACGAATTTCCATGCATTTTCTTACTTCATTTGATTTTTGGGCCATATGTGGTCTATTGGCCAATTATGATGTTGGGTCATAATATATAATATTGGAAGTCTCCCCATCATTTTTATTTAATTTATGGTTGCGTCGTATTTCCGTATTAACAGTTTTTCGACTTGTTTCCTATTTGGATAACCGGTCACAATAACTCTTTAAACCTAGCCCAAATGATTTTTTTTGGCACAAATTTCTTTGTGGAACATTTAGGAATAATATGGGGTTGATTTATAATTTTTACGGAATTTTCCGACGTGTTTTAGCACATACGAAATGATTCATATGTTTTAAATGCTTGGATATTATGGGAAATTATTTATTTCCTTTATTTGAATTTTTTATATAGTAAAATTTCTGGGGTGCTACTAGTCTAGCTGTCTATGTTTTGACCATTATTACGTGCAGGTCTTTGCCCAATACCAAATCTTACAACGTTGGACAACCTGAAGAGAAAGATATCTGGATGAATCTTCTCCTGGGTATGTGTTTTATAGAGCATTGGATTGCAGGCTTACCTGTTCCACACTCGAACCATGCAGTCTAAACGTGCTTCAAACTTAGAGACAAGCACACTTCAACAAACACCTCAACGAATATATTTTCAAGAGAAGATATAAGGAAGACTGATGACTCCATGAAAATATACAAGACACGGATACACACAAGAGATACACACTTTTTGATCGTGCCAAAACTTGCGAGCATCAGAAAGAGAGAGCTCATTCGCTTCACTCCACCATCCTTTAGCTCTCAGCTCTCCGTTTTTCATTTGCTTAGCTTTTGGAGAGCTTTTGTAGTTCTGAGAGATTTCTTATTGTAAATCTTTGTCTCTCAGATATTGCCTCAGATCAAGCATCTGTTGTAAGCTTGGTCTAGGGACCTTTCGCATTTTTACCCACATTCTCTGTGTGTTCCTCTCGGTGTGAAGAGAAGACCTGTTGGAAACAGGTGGTTGTTATTCCCTTCATTGAGGAAGAAAGACCTGTGTATCAGGTGGTGTTTGTACCTCTTCGGGGTTAAAAGAGAAGGTCAGTGCTCCTGGATGTGTAAGAGTCCTTAAGGGATAGTACTCTTTGTTAGTGAAATCTCAAGTTGTTGCTTGAGGACTGGACGTAGGACTCCTTGGGATAGGAGGTCCGAACTAGGATAAAAATCTCATGTTGTTGTGCGTTTGCTTGTTGTCTTCACTCTCTCTAACACTAACTATCGATCTTAGTATTTTTCTGTTAAGTATTCTTGTGACAGGTTTATTCTAAAAGATTTAGCAATCCATTCCCCCCCCCCCCCCCCTCTGAGCTTGCTAGCTAGGCAACAAGTGGTATCAGAGCCAAGTCTCTTCAAGAAAGAAGATCTCAAGGTATGAAGAGCAAAGATAAATGGCAGCTCAAGGGTATGCAGAAGGTCATCCGTCAACAGACCCCTCTATTTGTTGGAGAGACTACAAAACTACTGGAAGACTCGAATGGAGTTCTTTCTTCTAGGTCTCGATTTCCAACTTTGGTCTATTGTCGAAGAAGGAGACCTTGTAGTACTCAACAGTAGGGAAAATTGGATAGATGAAGACAAAAAGAAGATATCTCTAAACAGCAAAGCCAAAAGTATACTATGTTGTGCACTGAGCAAGAAAGAGTTCAACAGGATCTCAGCATGCAAATCAGCTATGGAAATGTGGGAGAAGCTCAGAATCACATATGAAGGAACTGACAAGGTAAGAGAAACAAGAATAGACATCTTGGTAGCCCAATATGAAAAATTTCAGATGCAACCAGGAGAGTCAACACACAAATGTATAGCAGATTCACTAACATCACAAATGGATTGGAGGGCTTGGTAAAACCTATGACATCGGAGATATGGTGAGAAAATATACTGAGATCACTACCAGCCTCATGGACTCCAAAAGTGACATCATAGAAGAAGCTAATGACCTTAAGAGAATGTCACTTGAGAAGCTCATTGGGTCACTAATGGCCCATGAGATAAACATGGAAAGGCTTGGAGAAACTCCAGCAGAAGAAGAAGCACAGCAATGCACTAAAAGTTACAGAAGGCAGCTCCGAAGAAGAATCAGAAAATGAAAGAAGTGATGAGGACAGTGAAGATTAGGAAGCTCTTCTCTCTAGAAGACAACAACATATTCTTGCTAAGAAAAAATATCAGTCATGGAGAAGGTACTTCAAGAAAGGGAAAGACTTCAAGAAACCTGAAGTCAAGGATGTTAAGAAGTCAGAACCCATTTGCTACGAATGCAAAAACCTGGACACATCAAGGCAGAGTGTCCAAAGCTGAAGAAGATGGAGTTCAAAAAGAAGGACAACTCAAGAAGTTCAGAAGGTATAAAAAGAAAGCCATGGCAGCTGCATGGAACAATGAGAGTGACTCAGACAGTGAGTCAAGCTCCAGCGATGAAGAAGAAGAAAAAAAGCCATGGCCTTCATGGCAAGCATGGATGACAAGGTAACTTCTGATTCATTTTACTTCATGCAATGAATCTGATTCTGATAGTCTAGAAGACGCATTCAAAATATACAGTAAGTATAAAGATGTATGTAAGCTATTAAAAACCACCAAGAAAAGTCATGCATGCTTAGAAATCACAAACTCAGATAAAATCTGAAACTGAGCAACTAGAAAAACAAATCTCTGAATTAAAAGAAGAAATGAATTATATGTGAAGATCTAAAAGTTAAAAATGAACATATAACAAATCTGGAAAACTAGGAAACTTAAGCAAACTTAAAAGGAAGTTGACACACTAACAAAAGATAATGAATATCTAACTAACACAATTGAAAATTTTACAAACGGAAAATCATCTCTAATATGAAAAGGAGCAAGAAGATCTGGCAAGAAAAAGCATGGTTTAGGATATACTCCACCAGATAATGAAGAAACAATCATTCATCCTAAAATTTATCCAACGCCTAAGTTTGTAGCTGAACAAAATACTGACTATAAATCTAACATTAAATACACACCAATTAAAATAGTAAATAATATATCATGCTGTAGTCATTGCAACAAATTGGGACACACTAAAAATAACTTGTACAACTAAACACTTAAGTGGATTCCTAAAAGAAAAATGAGGAAACTAACCAGCAAGGACCAAAAGAACTTGGGTACCTAAATCTTAAGTGATTATTGCAGGGAAGCCTTGAGATCATCAAAGTGGTACCTGGACAGGGGGCTCAAGGCACATGACTGGTAACAGAAGATTATTTTCATACATCAAAGATGAAGAAGGAACAGTAACATATGGAGATAATGGAAAAGGTTCAGTGATCGGTTGTGGATTAGTTGGGAGTCAAGACAAAACCCTCATAGAAGATGTCTTATGCGTCAAAGGACTCAAGCACAATCTCATAAGTATCAGCCAGCTTGTGACAAGGGTCACCAAATCAAATTTCAAGAGTCTAAGTGCTTAATTATGAAGGATGGTGCAATTGTGTTCGAAGCCAGCAGAGAAAAGAACTTGTATGTACTACACCTAGAAGAATTAAAAGATCAAGATGTTTGTCTAGCAGCAAATAAAGATCAAACTGCTGAACTATGGCACAGGAGATTGGGTCACTGCAGCTTGGATGGAATTAGAAAGCTCATCAAATGCAATCTAGTGGAAGGTCTGCCCAAGATAAGCTCAAGAATAGAAGGTGTGTGTGAACCATGTGCAAAAGGGAAGCATGCAAAATCCTCCTTCAAATCAAAGACAGTGGTAACTACCTCCAAACCTTTGGAATTGCTTCATATGGATTTGTTTGGACCTATGAGAACTACCAGCCTGGGAGGAAAGAATTTTGGTTTTGTAATAGTAGATGACTATTCAAGATTTACATGGGTATCCTTCTTAGAGCATAAAGATGATACTTTCGAAAGCTTTGTGACGTTCAGTAAGTTAGTTCAAAAGGATAAGAAGTTCAGCATAATAAGCATTCGCTCAGATCATGGAGGAGAATTCCAAAATGATAAGTTTGCAGAATTTTGTGATGATCAAGGAATAGAGCACAACTTCTCAGCACCAAGGACACCTCAGCAAAATGGAGTAGCTGAGAGGAAGAATAGAACACTGTGGATATGGCCAGAAACAATGCTATCAGAATACAACCTTCCAAGATATTTTGGGCAGAAGCTATCAACACAGCTTGTTATATTATAAATAGAGTTATGATCAGGCCAATCCTGAAGAAGACCGCATATGAATTGTACAAGGGAAGGAAGCCCAAGATCAGTCACTTCAGAACATTTGGATGTCCATGCTTCATTCACAAAATGGTAAGAGAGACATAGGTAAGCTGGATTCTAATCTGATGAAGGTATCTTCATGGGGTATGCCTCTAAACCAAAGGCTATAGGGTTTTTAATAAAAAGTTTATTAATTGAACAAACTGTTCATGTTATCTTTGATGAGTCTACCCTTCCTTGAGAAAGAAAGTAGATAGTGATGATGAAAATGCAGAAAATCTATCCAAGAAACTGAAAGATACATCTATCAAGGATAATGAAGATCCACCCTTGGAAGAACTACAACAAAAGAAATTATACATGATGATCTTCCAAAGGAATGGAGATACAGGAAGGATCACCCAAAGGACAACATCATTGGAGATCCATCGGTTGGGGTAAGAACTAGAGGTAATGTATCCCTTGTGATTATTAGCATTTGTATCTCAAATTGAGCCTAAGACAGTCAATGAAGCACTGTCTGATGAATCTTGGATTCTAGCCATGCAAGATGAACTTAATCAGTTCAAGAGAAACCGAGTTTGGTCCCTTGTTCCGAGACCATCAGATCATCCTGTGATTGGCACAAAATGGGTGTTCAGGAACAAATTGGATGAAGCTGGTGTTATCACTAGAAACAAGACTAGACTGGTAGCTCAAGGCTATTCCCAAGAGGAAGGCATAGATTTCGATGAAACCTATGCACCAGTGGCTAGACTAGAGGCTATTCGAATTTTACTCGTTTATGCATGTGCATTGGATTTAAAACTTTTTCAAATGGATGTAAAATAGCATTCTAAATGGATACATAAAGGAGGAAGTCTATGTAGAACAACCTCCTGGTTTGATGATGTAGATTTTCCAAATCATGTTTTAAATTACATAAAGCATTATATGGTTAAAGCAAGCACCTAGAGCATGGTATGAAAGACTTAGTGCATTTTGTTAAACCATGGTTTTATCAGAGGACAGGTAGATAGTACATTGTTTATTAAATCAAAAGTCAAAGTATATTGCTTGTGCAAATTTATGTAGATGATATAATATTTGGATCTACTGATGAATCCTTGTGCAAGTATTTTGAGAAGCTTATGCAGGGTGAATTCAAGATGAGCATGATGGGTGAGCTCAACTACTTCCTAGGATTACAAATCAAGCAAGGCAAAGAAGGTACACATATTTGTCAAGCAAAATATACCAAAGAATTATGAAGAAATTCAGGTTTGTCAATGCAAAACCACTGTCCACTCCAATGAGCACATCCACCAGGTTAGACAGTGATAAAGAAGGTAAGAAGGTTGATCAAAACTTTTATAGAGGTATGATAGGATCATTGCTATACTTAACAGCTAGTAGACCTGATATTTATTTAGTGTATGCATGTGTGCAAGATATCAGGCAGATCCTAAGGAAACCCACTTAATTTCTGTTAAAAGAATTTTTAGATATTTAGTTAAAACTCATGATCTAGGTCTGTGGTATCTAAAATCATGTGAAACTAGCTTAGTTGGATATTTTGATGCTGACTATGCTGGATGCAAGGTAGATAGAAAGAGCACCAGTGGTAGTTGTCAATTTCTTACAGGATGTTTGATTTCATGGTCTTCAAAGAAGCAAAATTCAGTAGCACTATCAACAGCTGAAGCTGAGTACGTAGCTGCTGGGAGCTGTTGCACTCAACTCCTATGGATAAAACAACAGCTTGAAGACTATGGATTGCACATCAAGACCATCCCATTGCTATGCGACAACACAAGTGCGATAAATCTCACCAAAAATCCAGTTCAGCACTCCAGAACGAAACATATAGAGGTTAGATATCATTTCATTAGAGATCATGTAGCTAATGGCAATATAAATATTTCTTTTATAGATACTTTAAATCAGTTGGCAGACATCTTTACAAAAGCCTTACCTGAAGAGAGATTTACGTCTCTTAGAAGGGAATTAGGCATGTGTAATTTGTAATAGATACGTCTGCATGAAACTGAAATAATAAATTTCAGAATAATATTATCCCTCCTGCCTAAGTTAAGTGAATTCCTGAAAAAAATAAATTTTTGTAGAATACTTTCTTTATTTATTTCGTTTATTCGCATTTATTGCCTGTTCGTTCAAAAGTGGCCTTTATGTCCTGCCGTTAAGGCACGAAAATCCATGCCTTATCGATTTCTTCTCTCTCTCTTTCTCGTTCGAATGCCTGGAGCGATAAAAACCCTATCGATTCCAGACCTCTCTCTGTGTGATTTCAAAGAATCTCTCTGTTCCGCCAAGTTCTTGAGGGCTTCTATCCATTCCTTCCCACGATCCTCTAGAAATTCCTTGTTCTTTTCCATGGCGGCTTCTGGGAGTTCCGGCACCGTTGGTGGTACAGCATCGTCTTCCTCACAGCGGAGCAGCAGAAAAGGTTTGCAGCAGTAAAGACCAAGTTGTGTGGAAACAAGGCAGTAGATATTGTGGATTAGAGAAGAATGGGATGCATAATATCGTGGAAGCCATAGAAAGAATGAATGGTCGAGAATGGTCACAGTTCTGAGTCAAGCTATCCAGACCTAGTCAAGGCGTTCTACACATGCCTGAAGGTAGAAGAAGATGAGTCCCTCCCTCCTCAATAAAAGGTACACCTATCCACATCACCTATGATCTATTGGAGAGCTTTTGGTGTGTCTACCGTTGGTCGCAGTGGGGTAGACAGTGTAGATATTCATGCCAAGGGGCTAGGCATTACTAGAATAGAGTACAAATAAAGGATGGAAAGATAGATATCAATCAGCTAAATGCATTCAATAGGATTCTTCACTTCATAGTCTGCCAGATTCTTGTACCAAGAGGTGCCACTTTATCAACTTGCCCTAAAGTCGATTCTGATATGATGTTTTAGGCAAATCAAAATCAAGATATTAATATGGCTCAAGTGATATTGAGAGAATGAGATTTGCTGCAGAAATGATATGGGATAAGAAAAAACAAGCTGAATGTATCTCTCCCATATGCACATTGTTGACAAGGATATGAAGGGTATGCGGAAAATACAATACGGTAATCTAGACGGGGGGGTTGAATAGATTACGGCAATTTTAAAATATTGATGGCTCTTTTCGATGCTACAGCGATCTTAATGAAACTTAATTAGAATTCGATTAAGTATGAGACCGCTTGAGTTGATCTAAATAAGAACAGGGAATCAAACGTGCGTATGAACACCGTGCCTACCAATCATCTATCGCAAAACGCGAAACCAAACCACAGAACACGATGATTTAAGGTGGTTCGGAGTACACACTCGTGTATCCTACATCACCGTCCACACACACACGCAAAAACGACTGCTTATGAGCAAGTTCAACACAACAACTCAACCACACACACGTTGTCTGATGAAACCACGATCAGAACAACCACAAATCGTGAATCAAGCACAAGGGATGCCGAAACACAACCACAACACACACACGATGGAATGGAAATTATGAATGGAGAAGAATTAGGAATTAGGGAACAAATCCGGTTGGAATTCTTCTCGTGGATCGTCCAAACGCTCTTCAAACTTCGATTGGATGCAGATTGATCGATGTAGAAGGTTGAAGTGATGACGATCCGGCTTCAGCTCCGCATAGATGGTGATTCCACGATGATCTGGGCGGAAAGTTGAAGCAGAGCAGCAATTTGGGGCTTTTCCTCTTGGTCCCTTGGAGGCTCTGGATGGGAGGCTGCTCCTGCGAAATTGCTCCAAAGGATGCTTATATAGTGTTAGGTAAAGGTGGGGGTCGTGGAGGAAGGAAACACCCAAGTGGGGGCCGGATTTGGAAACACAAAATCTCAGTTTCCGTCGTCTGTCGACAGGTGCACTTGCATCTGTCGACAGGCAGACTCAGGTGAGAACTTGGTTTCAGAACATCTGGATTTCTGAGTGTATCTGTCGACAGGCAGTTTGCATCTGTCGACAGGTGCACTCAGGAATAGAAAACAGAGTTCTGTCCTGGGTTGACTGTGTGAATCTGTCGACAGGTGCATTTCATCTGTCGACAGATACACTCAGAGATGCAAACCTGAGTTCTGTCTGGAATGACTGTATGAATCTGTCGACAGGTACAGTTCATCTGTCGACAGATACACCTCTTTGACAGATTTTTGTGATATTTGCTCATCTCTTCAATGCCTCTTCAATGCTCCATCTTTCATGCTTGTGTACCTACATGCAATACATTGTTAGTGATATACATTGTATGATGCAATGTTTAACTCAATTACTTTCATTGGTGTTTTTCATTAGTTAGCACATCAATTTTGCATTAAATTAATGTTCAAGGATATAATGTGATCATCAAAAACATGATATATGGAAAAACCCAACAATCTCCCCTTTTTGATGATGACACAAATATTCAATTGATGCATATATTGATGTTCTCCCCTTTTTGACAACATTCAAAATGACAAGTCATGCACATTAGGAGACAAATAAACATAAACTGAGTTTTCATTGATTGATCATTGAAATTTCACAGTACATTTGGAAAGCATTACATGACTCATAAAGATCAAAAGAAAGGAAATAACATGAACAAGCAAAAAGATGAATAGACAAAGTGAGACTAATTCCCAGCTAAGACTCTTAATGACCTCTAATGACCCCTGAGACCCTCTATTATTGTCATGTCATAGGAGGAGGGTGACGGGATCCATCTCTCTCGGAGTAGAGGTGGTCAAGCCGGTCATCAAAGTGTTGAGCGAGCGTCCACTTGATCAAATCTTGAAGTCATGTGAGCAAATCCTGAGATCATCTCTTGATGGATTTGTGCCAAGTAATCACGAATGGATTGTTGGTGAGGCACAGGTACATCATCAAACTCTTGAGCTTGGTCAGCATTTTGCTCATCCTGAGGGTCTTCATCACTTCCTTCATTGCTTCATCATCTTCATTGTCTTCTTCACCAGTTGACACTTCAGCTTGTGGGTTCCTTTCCCTTGAGAGTCCTTGTGACGACACCGTCTACAATCTTGTAGCCCATGCGGTTGGCAGCAGTGAGGTCAAAGGCACTTCGGGATTTTAGTGAGATGAGCTCACTAGGAGGGATAGGAATGCCAAGGAAAATAAGAAGAGAAGTGATAGGGCAAGCATATGGCATTGATCTTTTGGTGTTAGAGAAACACCGACGGTGAGGCTTATCATGAGTTCGGGGCAGATTGATTTCTTGACACTTGAGGAAAAATATGAACAAGGATTTGTGGACCTCAGTGACTAACTCTCGGCTGCCATCCTTTGGGACGATCAAGGTAGTGAAGATGTGATGGATCATCCGGATCAAAGGAGGAAAGGAGTTGGCGTTGAGACGAGCAATTTCCTTGGTAGAGTCATAAGGTCCACGTGAGAAGCTCATAGTACTCAGAAGCAGAGGGAGTGTAGTTGAAGATTTCAACTCCTGAGTTTGGAATTTCAAAGGCTGTGGAGATAAGATTGGCGGTGAGGAAAACGAGTGCCTCTCACCGAAGAGTAGAGATCTCCCTGATCAGAAGCCCTAGGTTATTGTAGAACTCGGAGACGGCAGTTGGAGAGTACTGCAAGTGGGAGTACAAGAGGATGTCCACCCTTGAGTGTCAAAATAGGTAGGAGTGAGGGGAACATCGGTGCTAAGGACTCGAAGTCCACATACCGGGATTGGACAATTTTCTTGAAGGTGCCGGTGGGTCGGATAAGACGGAGACCTTGAGGAACGATGAGTTCCGGCAACCGATCCTCACGATGCTTGCTGCGGCGTTCGGAAGGAGCCCTGGAGCTTTCTCCGGCGTCCGTCGGAGCGCGACGACGGCGAGCGAGAAGCTTCGGTTGGGTGCCATCTCAGGAAGAAGATGAGAATGGTGTGTGAAGGCGAGGTGGAGGGATCCCAGACGAGGAGCAGCAGGATCGTCGGAGACGGAAGCCCTGAAGGGGGAAAGAGAGGGGGTTGGAGAGAGGAGGAGGGGAATCAGAGAGGAGGGGTGAGAAGTGGTCGGGAGGCCTTAGAATGGGTTAGAAGGTTTTAAAAGAGAGGCCCCACGAAAAGGAGGTGAACCGGCGCGAGGGTTTGGTTCAAAAACGGATCTGCGCCGTCGTCTGTCGACAGATGACAGTCTATCTGTCGACAGAACTCTTTTGGTTTTTTAAAAACTTGATTTTTGACAAAATTTTCAAAGGACAAGTGTTCATTTGTTGTTTAAGGCAAAATGGTGTATGTGCAAGATAAGAATTTATATCCATGATGATGAAGACATGACACAATTCTAAAATGATTTTGAATTAAAACCGATAAGTTCTTTAATTAGATCATGAAGAACACATTTCACAATACCCATGAAAATTAAATAACTCTTTTGATTAAGGCCGTGAGAAAAACATGCATCTAATAGAGAGATAGTAGTCAAATGACATTTGAATTAGATGGCTACAAGAATATCTTATCAAAAGAGGCACATTGGACTTGACATAAAAAGTTTTCGGAGGCTTCACTCTATTTCTTGTATGATTTTAGAAGGTTTAAACAACGAAGATGGAAAGAGTGGAAATGAGGAGCACTTTCACTTTTTCATGTGAAGGTAGACATTTGTGATGCCAATACCCCCAGTTACTCAATGTGAGTGTCCATCAAGCCATTATAGAGATAATGAAACAACCTTTTGACGCGAAGACCGACATTGGTGATGCCCATGTCCCGGTTACTTAGTCATTTTCATCATTGCTCTACCTCCATCCCATAAAGAGAGATAAATTTGATTGAACCGAAGAAATAGGTAGCTTTTCTCCCCTTTTTTTTTTTTTTTTTTTACTTTTTGTCAAGTACATGAGATTTCTTTAGGCAAGTTATAATGTAGAACATCAAAATTCAAGAATCTTCTGAGTTTTCAAATCATTTTAGATTCATGTTTAACGACAAGGGAGTTATTCAAAGGAGATGTTTAAAAATCATTTGGTTTGCTCATTGTGTTCAAAATGATCTAAAAAGACCTAATCAGGGTTATGCATCAAACAACATTAGACTTGGTTCATGACTTTGACATGAAGTGGATATGAAGGTTATATTGCACACTAACAACCATGGTTTACCTTTAAATCAAGTAAGGAACACTTTCTGAAAAGTATGAAGAAGGATTGAAAATAAAGAAGAATGTGTATATCTGTCGACAGAAGGAATCTGTCTGTCGACAGATGCACACAGACTGATGATTGAAGTCTGTCAGAACAAGACTGAGTGTAACTGTCGACAGATGGAATGGTCTGTCGACAGATAGGAGCAGAGTGGATTTTTCTGGTTTCAGATTGATTACACATTGAGTTCAAGGAAGTGAGAATTCAACAAGAACATGTAGGAGGAGTTTCCTCAAGAAAGAACTCATCTATCCTTAACTCACTCCCCCATAGTGGTGCACGTGTTGACACAACATGTAAGCAAGGATTCACACAAGCATTTGATACAAGACAAACATGTTCATGAAAGGAAAGTCATACACAAGCACATGGTCACAGAAAAAGCATTGTTTCATGGAGTTAACATGATAAAATGTAAGGAAACTAAAAAATCCTATGTGAAGTACAGGGCCTTTTTATTGAAAGGGACTATTGATACTTGGCGGAGAATATTTCTCACGCATGATGATAGTTTCCAAACAAGCCGAACTTGTTCTTCCACAGTTCACCATTTGATATACCACATAGTCATTCACACATAAAGAGCATGTACTCCAATATGGATAGTAGTTTCATTGCATTTTACACAAACCCAATTCTCTTCTTAAGGATGTGAATCTATCTTCAGACAAGGGTTTGGTGAAAATATCAGCCAATTGTTTTTCTGTGGGAATGAAATTAAGTTCCAAGGTTTTATTGGCAACTTCATCTCTCAAGAAATGATGACGGATTTCTATGTGTTTAGTCCTAGAGTGTTGGACAGGGGTTTTTGAAAGGTTGATAGCACTTGTGTTGTCACATAGGATAGGTGTGCATCCATTTGAACATTATAGTCAGCTAACTGACTTTTGATCCACAACACTTGAGCTGCACAACTTCCTGCAGCGACATATTCTGCCTCTGCAGTGGAGAGTGCAACCGAGTGTTGTTTCTTGGATGCCCACGAAACCATGCAACCGCCAAGGAATTGGCAATATCCACTAGTGCTTTTTCTATCAATTTTACATCCAGCATAATCAGCATCAGAATATGAAATCAAATCAAAGCTACTGCCTGCTGGGTACCAAAAACCCAAATTGCATGTCCTGAGAGATATCGGAAAATTCTCTTGACTGCAATTAAATGGCTTTCCTTTGGACTAGATTGATATCTAGCACAAAGGCAAACACTAAATTGAATATCGGTCTACTTGCAGTAAGATAAAGGAGTGAGCCAATCATACCTCGGAAGTGCTTTGCATCTACCGGTTTACCTTTCTCATCATTTTCCAATTTGATGTGTGCTCATTGGGGTGGAGGCCGGTTTAGCTTGCTCAAATTGAAATCGTTGAGAAGCTCTTTGACATACTTTTCTTGATTTATGAAGAATCCGTCTTTATGTGTTTCACCTGCAAACCAAGAAAGAATTGAAGCTCCCCCATTAGACTTATCTCAAATTCACTGTGCATGTGTTTAGAAAATTCTTCACACAGTGAAGGGTTAGTAGAACCAAATATTATATCGTCCACATAAACTTGAACAACAATTATGTGATTGCGAACTTTCTTAGTGAAGAGTGTTTGGTCTACTTTACCTCTTGAGTAGTTCTTGCTTACCAGAAAATTGCTTAGTCTATCATACCAGCTCGAGGTGCCTGTTTCAAACCATAAAGAGCTTTGTGCAATTTATACACATGGTTAGGCATTTCAGAATTTTCAAAACTGGTGGTTGAGAGACATAGACTTCTTCTTTGATATAGCCATTTAAGAAAGCAGTTTTAACATCCATTGATAGAGTTTGAACTTATGGGAGCATGCATATGCCAATAAAATCTGACTGCTTCTAACCTGGCTACAGGAGCAAAGGACTCTTCAAAGTCTACACAAATTCTTGACTATACCTTTTGCTACGAGTCTTGCTTTATTTCTGACACTTTTCCTTCTTCATTAAGTTTATTCCTAACACCCATCTAGTTCCTATGATAGAGATTTCAGGGGTTTAGGAACTAAACTCCATACATTATTTCTTTGAAATTGACCAAGTTCCTCATGCATTGCATCAATCCATGAGTATCTTTAAGGCTTCTTCAACATTTTTGGTTCCACTTGAGAAACAAAAGCAAAAAGATCATGTTCAATTATTTGTCTTACTTGAGACCTCGTTTGAACAGAATCATTTAAACTACCTATCACATCATCAAGTGGGTGATCTTTGGAATACCTCACATTGTGATTTGTGATGTTGAAGGGCGGGAGTATCTTGTCCTTGAGGAATTTGATCTTGTGAATGTTGTTCTTCAGGAGGTTCACTTTCTGGTGGATTTTCTTCAAGTGTTTCATCTGGTTTTCTGAATGCTATTCATCATCTTCATCGTAGTCCTGTGAAGATATCCACCTTTGGTCTTGGAACTTCTTCAGATTTGTCTTTTGCTTTGACTTGTAGGTCCTTAAGCGATGTTCCTTCATCCTCTTTTTCAGTCCTGTTAACATTCAAGCTGTTAGATTTGGCATAAGTCTCATCAAAAATGACATGTGGAGTTTCTTCCACAATGCGTGTTTTATTGTTAAACACCCTATTGCCCTAGAGTGTTCTGAGTAGCCTAGAAAAACACCTTGATCACTTTTGGCTTCAAATTTATCTAAATCAGATTTATCATATTATGAATAATACCTTTGAGCAAAAACTCGGAAGTACCCAAGGTTGGGTTTCTTACCTTTCAACATGGTAGGGGGTTTTCTTTATCACAGGTCTTACCATGGCTCTGTTTAGAATGTAGCACGAAGTGTTCACTGCTTCTGCCCAAAAGCTTTGGAGAGTTGGCCTTCAACTAGAAGAGTGCGAGCCATTTCCACCAATGTTCTGTTTTTTCTCTCCCTACTCCATTTTTGTTCTGGAGTCCTTGGGGAAGAGAACATATGTTCAATCCCTTGGTGCCTGCAAAAATCAGAAAATGCATTGTTATCAATTCTCCCCCGTGATCGGTGCGTATTGAACATATTTTATTCACATTGCCATGTTCAATCTGTTAAAAAATTCTTGGAATATTGTAAGTGTTTCACTTTTGTGTGCCAAGAATTTGACCCATGTGAACCTAGAAAAATCATCTACAATGACAAAACCAAAACGTTTGCCATTGAGACTTAGAGTTCTAGTTGGTCCAAAAAGGTCCATGTGCAACAGTTCATATGGTTTAGATGTGCTACCGGTGCTTTGGATTTGAAAGACTTCGGGTCTGTTTTCCCTGTGCACATGCATCACAAAAACTTTCATTGTTGCTAAAAGAAATGTCAGGAAGTCCACTTACCAATTGGAGCTTCATGATCTTGTGCAACACGTTGTAGCTCGCATGGCCAAGCCTACGATGCCACAAGGTCAATCATCCTGTCTATTTGCAACAAGACACAAGTTGTCATTTTCTGGATCATCTAAGTCACTAAGTAAATGTTATTCACTCTTTTTCCAGAAAATTTTACACTTCCTGTTTCTTTATCAACAATTGACATGAATTTGATTCAAAAATGACGTTGTGACCTCTATCACATAATTGACTTATGCTGAGCAAATTGTGATTAAGGCCATCAACCAACAGTACATTTTCAATTGAATTGGAGGAACACTTACCAACATTACCTGTGCCAATAATTTGGCCTTTGTTGTTACCTCCAAATGACTTGTCCTCCGTCTTTCTCCACTAGGAAACAGAATTTAGCTTTGTCGCCCGTCATGTGCCTCGAACACCACTATCCAAGTACCATTTGTTTTGATGTTGGGCTGCTAGGCATTCCTGCATATGTGGATCAGACAAGAGGTTTTGGTACCCAAATTACTTTGGGTCCCAAATTTCATTCATGCAACAGAGTATATGTTTAGGAATCCAAACTTGTTTGAATTTCTGTTTCTTTGGATTATTCCAACATTGTTTTTCATCATGACCATCTTTTTACACACATTGCATGAAGGAATTTTCTTTTCATTTTTTGTTGCTTGATAGACTGTTTATTAGTTGAAACTGTTCTTGTCTGTCGACAGGCACCATTGCATATGTCGACAGGTGGCTTTTTCTTTTGTTTGTTGGGAACATTTGGTTTAGTTGCATTGCCTTGGTCTGAGACTGTCTTGAGTTATGCTTTGTGGGAACATGCTTACTTGTGCTTGGGCTAGGATCAACAAAGGAGGTGATCAATGATTCTCCTATTTTCTTTTGTTTGACAGGTTGATATCCTAACCCATGCTTGGTTACATGTATTTTGGTGCCCAAAACCGCATCTAGATTTTGCTTCCTTTTACAAATTTCATTAAGTCCTCAGATTTTTCTTTCAATTCCTTTTAAGTTTGTTCCAACTTTTTCTTGTTTCTAATTGTTCTTCTTGAAGGAATTCAAGAGAATGGCTTAAACAGTCTTTCTTTTTGTGTTTCTTGCAATTTATTTTCAAGCAATCCATCTCTTCATCATGAGTCTTTTCATCAATTTTCATCATATCTATTTCTTTTGTCAGGAATGCAATTCGTTCATCATTGTTCTTATCATGCACAAGGGAGTTGCATTTCTTTTTAATGCTTTATTTTCATATCTATATTCACAAAATTTTTCAAATAAAGTAGTGTATGCTTCCTCCCATTCACTTGCAGTGAAATCATCAAATGAGAGTTTACCTCGGTGGAGTCATCACTCCTAGCCATTAAGCATTTCACTTCTTCATCATCGGATGTTCTTGTGCATCTTCATCTTCATCTTCATCACTCCAGGTGGCCAACATGCTTTGGCTTTCTTGGAGGTGAATTTTTCTTTCTTCAGCTTCTTCTTGAGTTCCGGGCATTCTCCTCTCATGTGCCCTGTTTCTTGCATTCATAACAAACAATATCAGATTTTTTGTTGGACTCATATTTCTGTGAAAAATTTCTCTTTTGAAAAGGTTTAGAGTTACCTGTGTCTCTCCTTTTGAACTTCAGAAATTTCTTGAATTGTCTAGTGAGCATTGCCATTTCACCATCATCACTCTCACTAGACGTTTCTTGCTCATCACTATCTTGTTGAATGGATTTCTTGGAACTTGATTGTTTTTATTGGATGCTTTAGAGCAATTGACTTCCTAGGATTTTCTTCTAATTCTTTTCTTTTGATGTTGATTTCATATGTCATTAGGGAGCCAATTAGTTCATCCAATTCATTTTGGAAAGGTCTTTGGAATCCTCAATGACAGTGGCCTTAGTATTCCAAGATGAAGTAAGAGATCGAAGTATCTTTCTACTAGGTCACTTTCAGAGTATTCCTTCTTAAGACCTTTTAGCCCGTTACTATTAGCATGAATCTTGCAAACATGTCTGATACGGTTTCATCAGTTTTCATCGAACATTTCATATTCAGACACTAACATGCTAACTTTAGTTTCCCTTACCTCGGACGTACCTTCATAAATGAGTTCAAGCTTGTCCCACATCTCTTTTGCTGTTGAGCATTGGAGACTCTTGAAAACTCCTTTGGATGCCCGCACATTGCATCATGTTTAGTGCACTCCAGTTGAGAGTTCCTTTGGCTATTTGGTCTTTCGTCCAGGTGTCTTCGTCCTCGGGCAACACATATGGTCCCTTGCTGACTATCTTCCACAGCTCGTAATTTTGAGCTCTCAAAAATACCTGCATACGATTTTTCCAATAGAATAGTCAGTGCCATCAAAATAGGGTGGCCTGGTTACTGAATGTCCCTCGGCCATATACCCTTTGCTAGAATCCATAAGATCGAAAATCTCCTGATCGCTAGATCAAATTACGAAAACCTGTAAATCGGAGAAAACCGCTCTGATACCAATTGAAGGGTTATGCGGAAATACACAATACGGTAATCTAGAAGGGGGGTTGAATAGATTACGGCAATTTTAAAATATGATGGCTTCTTTTCGATGCTACAGCGATCTTAATGAACTTAATTAGAATTCGATTAAGTATGAGACCGCTTGAGTTGATCTAAATAAGAACAGGGAATCAAACGTGCGTATGAACACCGTGCCTACCATCATCTATCGCAAAACGCGAACAAACCACAGAACACGATGATTTAAGGTGGTTCGGAGTACACAACTCGTGTATCCTACATCCACCGTCCACACACACACGCAGAAACGACTGCTTATGAGCAAGTTCAACACAAACTCAACCACACACACGTTGTCTGATGAAACACGATCAGAACAACCACAAATTCGTGAATCAAGCACAAGGGATGCTCGAAACACAACCACACACACACGATGGAATGGAAATTATGAAATGGAGAAGAATTAGGAGTTAGGGAACAAATCCGTTGGAATTTTCTCGTGGATCGTCCAAACGCTCTTCAAACTTCGATTGGATGCAGATTGATCGATGTAGAAGGTTGAAGTGATGACGATCCGGCTTCAGCTCCGCATAGATGGTGATTCCACGATGATCTGGGCGGAAAGTTGAAGCAGAGCAGCAATTGGGGCTTTTCCTCTTGGTCCCTTGGAGGCTCTTGGATGGGAGGCTGCTCTCTGCGAAATTGGCTCCAAAAGGATGCTTATATAGTGTTAGGTAAAGGTGGGGGTCGTGGAGGAAGGAAACACCAAGTGGGGGCCGGATTTGGAAACCAAAATTTCATGTTTCCGTCGTCTGTCGACAGGTGCACTGCATCTGTCGACAGGCAGACTCAGGCTGAGAACTGGTTTCAGAACATCTGGATTTCTGAGTGTATCTGTCGACAGGCAGTTGCATCTGTCGACAGGTGCACTCAGGAATAGAACACAGAGTTCTGTCTGGGTTGACTGTGGAATCTGTCGACAGGTGCATTCATCTGTCGACAGATACACTCAGAGATGCAAACCTGAGTTCTGTCTTGGAATGACTGTATGAATCTGTCGACAGGTACAGTGCATCTGTCGACAGATACACCTCTTTGATTTATTTTTGTGATATTTGCTCATCTCTTCAATGCCTCTCAATGCTCATCTTTCATGCTTGTGTACCTAGATGCAAATACATTGTTAGTGATATACATTGTATGATTGCAATGTTTAACTCAATTACTTTCATGGTGTTTTTCATGTTGTTAGCACATCAATTTTGCATTAAATTAATGTTCAAGGATATTAATGTGATCATCAAAAACATGATATAGGAAAAACCCAACAGGATATTCAAGCATTTTAGTATTGATTTGAACAGAGAAGCGATGGAGAAGATGGGCCAACTATTTGGTCCAGGAAACCTAAAGAAGAGTGGATTTTACTAGTAGGGGTGTTTTTGGACAAAGACCTCCATGGCAGAAGGATGAGGTTATTATAGGTGAAGCCACTATTGTAGCGTATTGACCGTCAGATCGTGTCATTGTACTTGTGGAGGCCAGTGTGTGGCCAATGACATGCTTAGCAGATGTTTACGCAGGTTTCCGGGGCATTGTGGGGCAGCAGGTTGGGCCCAAAGTGCCTACCTGTTCCTGTCTATGAAAGCGACAATGAGGGGCGTCGCGTTCTGAACGCGACGGCCCTGGGTGGTCGGTTCAGGAACCGCTGTTTGGGTTGATGATAGCCACAAATGCGTCGTTAAACACGTGGCTAACAATCTTAAAATTATCGGCTTGCACAAAATATTTTGACAATAGTTAAGTGGTGAGACCGAGTCGATCACGGGGAACTAGATTTTAGAGTTGAAAACGTTGGATTTTTAGTTAGGAAAATAATGCGATGATATTAAAACTATGTTGCACCAATAATCTTAAACTAAGCGAAATAAGTAAAGAGAGAGATGAAGAGAGGAGAGAGAGAGCAAAGAGTAATAACAAAACGTAACTAACATGATCTCAATAAGACTTAAGAGTTTCACACAATACAGAAATAACTAAACTAAGAGAGAGAAAAGAAATGAAATAAAAGAGGATGAGAACAATATAGAGAGAGAACAAGAGATGGGAGAGAGAAGAGAGAGTACGCAAGAGAGAGAGGAGAAACGAGAGAGAGAGAGAGAGAGATAGGGAGAAGAGGCGCGTGGAGAGGGGAGAGAGAGAGAGGGAGAGGCGAGAAAGAGACGAGAGAGAGAGAGAAGAGAGAGGAGAGAGAGGGGTGGCGCGGCCTCACGTTGTGAGGGGGAGGAGGAGGCGGTGCGGCGTGCGGGGCGGCGGCCGGGCGCAGGGCGGGTGCGCTGGCGCGCTCGGTGCGCGGGGCAGCAGGCGCGTAGGGGGGGCAGGGGCGCGGCGTGGCAGCGGGGGCGCGCAGGGGCGCAGGCGCGGCAAGGCGCGCAGGCGTGGCGGCCTACGCGCCGAGCAGGGTGCTGGCGGGGCCTGCAGGCGCACCCGGCGCTTTGCTGCTGCTGCTGGCTTGCTTTGCGTCTTCAGAGACACCGAGAAAGAGAGAAAGACCGGGAGCAAGAGGAAGAAGAGGTCGAAGAGGAGGAAGAAGAGAAAGAGAGGAGGAGAGAGCTGCGGGGGAGAGGGAAAGAAAGCTGCGGGGAAAGGAAGGAATGAGAGAAAGAAAGAGAAAAAAAATCTCTTTTAAAATAGGTAGAGAGAAGAGAGATTAGAGGGGGGAATTTTTAGAAAATAGAAGAGTGATTTTAAAAAGAGATGGAATTTTAAAAATTGAAAAGATAGAGAGGAAAAAGAATCTCTCTTCATTCTCTTGATCCATAGATTTCTTGGCCCATTTAAAACCTCATTTCTTGGCCCATAGTCATACAATCACACACAA
>JACBKR010001765.1:0-39648 GCA_014218235.1 Colocasia esculenta | reverse complement strand
AGAATTTTCAAATATCTTGTTGGAACATGTGATTTAGGAATTTGGTATCCTGCTAATTGCAAGCTAAATTTGATTGCTTATTGTGATGCTGACTATGCTGGGTGTAAATTACATAGAAAAAGCACAAGTGGCTTGTGTTTATTCCTAGGTGGGTGCCTTATTTCTTGGGCTTCCAAGAAGCAACATTCAGTTGCACTGTCAACTGCAGAGGCTGAATATGTTGCAGCAGGTAGATGTGGAACTTAGATTCTCTGGGTGAAACATCAACTTCTCGATTACAACCAAGATTTAGGTTGTGTACCCATCCTATGTGATAACACAAGTGCAATAAATCTGTCTAAAAACTCCATTCACATTCTAGAACCAAGCATATTGAGATTAGGCATCAGTTCTTGAGAGATGAGGTTGCAAAGAAGTCCTTTGAACTCCATTTCATTGAAACTGAAAAACAAATTGCAGACATATTCACCAAACCCCTTCCTGAAAACATATTTTCATCCTTGAGGAGAGAACTTAGTCTTTGTAAATGTCCACATTCTTGATCTCTATTTAGGTTTGGGTTGAGTGTCATGCACTGTCTAAGGGGGAGTTCTTTTCATATTGTGTTGAACTTCTTGGTATATCAAATGGTGATTTGGAGAAGGACAAGTTATGCTTGTCTGGACACTTTCACTATGCGAGAGTATATGTCTCCGCCAAGAACCAAGAAATGAAAATGCAATTATTGAGGGGGAGCTTTTATTGTTAAAGAGAATCTTTCTTGATTTCAAAAACTTGCATATCTTTATTTTGATAGAAAATGATTGAAATCATCATCTCAGGGGGAGCTAGAAAATTCACAAGTCATGATTTTTGCAAAATTCATAACTTTTCTTGCTTTTCATCAATTTTCTGCATGATGTCATCATTCAGATGTCTAGAGTCTCCAAATGATCCTTTGAGTGATCTATCATATTTTTTACTAATCAACTGTCAACTATATTTTTCAACCCACAGAAACTCAGAACTCCTCAAAGATTGACAACAACTTGTGTCTTGAAATTAAAACATCTCTTTGTTTGCAACTGATGTTGGATAAAATTGATTTCTATCTTACAAAACTCTCAAAATTTTGAAAATTCAACAGAGCAATGGCATTTGTGCTGAGAAACTGCACACCTTCACAATGAATGAAGTGCCATGCATGTCATGAGGTATTTATGCTATCTCTGTTCAAAGGGGATAAAAATTCAAAAATAATTCAAAATACAGCAAATAATGTGCTATATTTTTTTATGATGACTGAGTAACTGGAAATATTGGTGTCTACAACACGTATATTTTCATGTCAAAAGGTCATCATTTACCCCTTTGAGACTTGACAATGAATAAATTTTAAGTATCCAGGGACTATAGTGTGTAAAAAGCACTAGTACTTGAGTGAAAAAGATTTATATCATTGATAGTCTGTTGCAAAAACAAAATATGTGTGTTAATGGAGTTTTGTTTAGAAAAGAATCATTTTCATTCATCATCAAGTTGTTCTTTAAGATTGTGTTTTATTTTCAAAACAATTGTTCAATCTAGAGGATATCTTTATTTCTTTAACGTTGAGAAATATGGTAGCTTATAGTTGATTGTTAGATATATTATATCCCTCAAATCATCATTTCATTGACTCAAGTCTTTGAATGCTCATATCCTATTGGAAATTGTTTAAAACTTGAATTGTGATGAATTTTTGCAAAATATAACAAATGAATTTTTAAGACTCTTAAAAATCCTTGAAATGACTATTTCTCTCATTGAATATCATTTTAAAGAAGTTCCAAAATTCTCAAAATTTTTCTCACAAAAATTCAACCTTTCTTCAAGGTCAGGTCGACACCACACTTATCCCGTGTCGACACACACCCTAGGTCAGGTCGACACTAAAGTCTTACAGTGTCGACACTGCCCCCTTTCCAGACCTCTTTAAATCGTGGGTTCCGTTTAGCCTTGTTATTCCTGCGGGGTATTGCACCACTGCAAACCCTTTTTAGGCATCAGGTCGACCCGACGGTCGCTTTTCTCTCCTTTTCCGGCAAGAAATTCCACAGCTTCTCTCTCCATCACATACCTTTCTCAATCATCTCTCTTCTCCTTCATCCACTCCCGACTCCACTCCATCCTTGCAACCATGGTGAGAAATTGGGTCCTCGCCGTGGAGCAAGATCTCAGGCCTCATCTAGGCCAGTTCAACAGAGGATGATTCCTCAATTGGAAAGAAGAACAAAATGGCGCAATGACCCTGCAGAGCAACCAGGGTCCTCCTCTGCATCTCAGCCAGCAGCCAAGAGAGGTAGACCCTCTTCTTCGGCAGAGGTAGGGTTTCTAGAGCTGAGAATCCGGGCTCCTCTTCTGGAGATTCTACAGAGTCATCATCATCTTCGTCTGAATCTTCCAAGTCTCAAGATACCAACCCCTCAGAGTCCATTAGTGAAGCTAAGCTAATCCTAAAGCCCAGGATAGTGGATTTGACAGATATTCAGCTAGCAAATATTTTTCCAGAAATTCAGACCTACTTCTCTTTTCAGTCATGGTTACTATTCATTTCTGAATTTCAAATCATCTATCCAAGACTTGTTAGGGAATTCTACAAGAATTTGATATGTACAGATGAAGGGTATCAGTCTAAGGTTAAGGGGATAGCTATTGACATGCCAACAGATAAAGCTGCCTCAATTTTCAAAGTACCAGATGAAGGGGCAGATTATCATAGCTTTGAATTTGATCTTCATGAAGCCTATACCATCATGACAGGCTTACAGCTGATAATTCTGATCCCAACCAACCTTTGTCACCAAATTCAACACAAACACATTCCCCCTGTGTTGAGGATTATCCACCATATGTTGACCACAATCATTACCCCTCAAGGTGGTGGAAGGGACAGGCTCACAGATATACAGAGGTTCATTCTCTATTGCATGGTAAAAGAAATCAAAATCAATCTCCATGTAATAATGTATCAAATTATATCTGAAACAACCAGGACCTAAAGAGATCTCTTCCATATGCTGCACACCTGACTTCAGTGTTCCAGCACTTTGGTGTGCCTTTAGACAATGAGAAATCCCAGTCTATCCCTAAACCCAACATCTATAGCTTCAAGAATATTCAGAAATTCATGGGATTCAGACTGGAGGGTACTCAAGTTAGGAGAGGGCCAGTTGTAGTTGAGGCCCCTCAAGCTCAAGAGGACCAGCCTCAAGGTCAAGGGGACCAGCCCCAGGGTCAAGAAGAACAGCCTCAAGGTCAAGGGGACCAGCCCCAGGGTCAAGAGGAACAGCCTCAACCTCAAGGGGACCAGCCCCAAGATCAAGAGGATCAGCCTCCTTGAATGAGGACCAGCCTCAAGCCTCACTGAAGGTGATATACCTTTCCATGCCCCTCTCTCACCTCAGTTTCAACCCTCAGCTATGCACACTGAATTTGACATTCCACATGTCTCTCCACAACCCAATTTCAAGCATCCACATCCTCTGGTGGACCTTCTATTCCACCAGAGTTGTTCTCCTTTTTAAATGAAAAATTTGAAACCTTGAACACCTCTATTCAAACCATGTCACAAGCTTTTGAGTTGAGGATTCAAAGGTTAGAGAACACAGTGTCTGCCAAGTTCATAGAGCAAAAAGTTGCCTCAGACTATGCTCAGAGGTTCAATAGATTAATTGGTACACTGGGAGATGCCTCAATTGAGCTCAAAGAACATCAAGAAAAGTTGGAGATGGTTCTTCAGGGAATTTTGGCAATTCCCAAGCTGATGTGTTCAACACAAAGCAGACTCTACATGAGATCACCAGCACAAGACTTTCTTTTGCCATTTCGTGGATGATTTGGAGAGCATGAGGAATTTCAATGCTCCATTGACAAGCAGATCACTGATTTGACAAAGGAATTCAAAATCATGCAAAGGCCTGGTTGGTCAGCTGGATCATCTTCCTCTTCACAACCTATATCAGCTGATCTAGCCAGAATTCAAGCTACTTTGATAGAAAACCAGACAGAATGGAGCATTACTTGCATACAAGACTACAACCATTCAAGATCAAATGAAGTCCAGCTTGACTTTCATGGAGAAAAGATTGTCAGACATTGAGACAATCTTACTTCCCATTCCTCCTCCTCCTCCTCCTTCTACATAATGTATTTTTTTTGATGATGTCAAAGGGGGAGAAGAAAGAAAGAGAACAAGAAATGATTGTAATCCTTTTGGAAAGATTGTAATGCTTATCTTGAATGAAATGAAATGTTTTTTGCTTAGCTTGAATGAATTTCTCATTTGTGTCTTCAATGTGATTGAAAATTGTTACGTGAATGTGAATGTTTAAATGCTTGTCAAGTTGCTTGACCTTCTTTATGCAACTAACATACTTCAAGTAACATTGTACTTGTGTAGTACAACCATCAATTGTGACTGAGTTACATTCAAAGGTCTTTGACAAGCATGAACAAAAAGAAAAATAAGGACTTTGTAAACCAAAATTTCTTAAAATCACATCTCATCAAAACCTCATTGTCATATGGATTTAATGTTGCCATCATCAAAAAGGGGGAGATTGTTGGGTTGAGTGTAATTTCATATCATTCCCCTCTTATTTTGATGATGACAAATGTGATTTGAATGCAATTAATTGAACATGATAAACACATTTCACCTTAATTATCTATTTCAAAAAGCATGCTTCAAAGCACACTTATCATTTGTACTCATAATAAATATTTTACTAATGATATATGTGTTTAATTTTCAGGTACAAATACTTTTTGCAAAGGTATGTCGACACACCCCACAATGGTGTCGACACAACACCTCAGACTCAAAGGCAAAAAGCTGAAGAAATGCTAAGACTGTGTCGACACTAGTCAAAAAGTAGGTCGACACGAGTCGCAAATTCCAGGATTAGTCTACTCAGGTCGACGCAGGATGAGGCAGGTCGACACTGGACCTCGTTCCCAGAACAGCCTGTTTTCAGATCTGGGACAGCAGGTCGACACTACCACCAGGGCAGGTCGACACTAGATCAATTCCCAGAACAGCCTGTTTTCAGATTTAGGACAGTGTGTCGACACCACCACCAGGGCAGGTCGACACACTACGGAAAGATTCCAACTTAAGATGGATGATTGCCACGTGTCATCCTAGGGCGATGGTGTATCAACCTAGGATCGTGTGCCCTTGTACCTAAAGGTATCTTTGGAATCTTTTGGGTATAAAAGCCCCAATTGGCCATCCATCACATCAAGAGACCCAACGAACTCTTGGAGCCTTCCAGAAAGTTCCCTTTGGCGGCGAGAAGAGTTCATCTCCCTCCTCTGCTCTCCTGGTGTCTTCTGAAGACCAATTCTCATCAATTCGATGTGAGAATTGGTGTGTGATCCTTGAAGAAGCATTTGAAGCGCCTCAAGGAAGCAGATCAAGTAGAAGCATCCGTTGGAGAAGATTTCAAGGAGATCCCCAAGTTCAAAAGTGCAGAGCATCGTTTGGGACTTCAAGAATCCAAGCCTCTTCCCAATCTGAGCTTCTACAAGGGAGTACACTGAAGAACAAAGTCCTTTCATACTATTCTTACTGTACTTCTGTTCTTCTGAGACATTTTGAGATTGTGCAAGTGCTTCTGCATAATTCTCATGAATGCTCTCATTTTCGACATGATCTGCTGCTAGAAGATCTATGTCTTGTGTTGGTGTCTAGCAAGTCGTTTGTGAGCCATTGTGCTCAGTTTGAGTCGTCAAACTCAAGTGTTAGTTGAGCAGTCTTGCTCAGGGATCTAGAGTAGTCTTACTCTAGAGTTGTGTGAGTTGTAAACTCAGGTGTTGGAGTTGTCGGGCTCCAGTGGGTGTGTTACCCAGGTTGTTTAGTGAATCCTCACTGGGTGTGAGGGGGATGTAGGAATCACATGGGTGATTTCCGAACCACCTAAAAATCTCTGTGCACTTGTCTATTTGTGGTTTGATTCTATTATCCGTTAGATGCTTGCATAGGATCGCTTAAGATTCACTTAATCAACTGTTTTTCACATCTATTTTATCAACTCACTTAACATTTCATCAGATCTGTGTTTTTCACTGTTAAATTGCCTCTGATTCTCAAAGCATTTTCAAATTGCTTAAGCTTCCGCAGAAAGTGGCATAGATCTATTCATCCCCCCCTTCTAGATCTTATCCACACCTTTTCCTCGATCCTTCAATAATCTTTCCTATTCACATGATATCAAAGATATTGTCTAAATCACAATGATTTTTTACATACTATTCTTTATGAGTCTAAGTTGCATTACATGAGCACATCAAACAAAAACACATGAAGCTTAATTAACTCACTTGAATACTAATTTGTAGAATATCATTCTTCAAAGTCATGTGATCAGTCACTAGGTCATTGAGGGTTTGGTCTTTCATTGGTTTTTAAACTCCTTCTACTTCTTGACCTGATTTTAAAACAAACAAAAAAAACAATCAATGACGGCCCTCGTTACACCTGTACGGTTATACCAACCCACGTCGGTATAGCGAGAGTCCTCACAGTGGGACTTTACCCAACGATACAAACGCTGAGACATACGCGAATATATATAACAGAGTAGCGGAAGTAAAGAACTATCTCCATTCATTCATCATCCACATTAAACATACATGCAGTTTACAATTTGCAAAAAGAACTAAAATTCACATGATTAAATTTCTGAAATAGAGATACAAAATGTCCACATATTACATTCTTTTAATGATAGTTCTAATACAATGTCCAAGTACATACTAAGAAGTACACACAATCACAGGATCTCAAAAGCTGGCTAGTCTCCACGCTCGGAGTCCGTCTCTGCTGCCTCCTCCGAGGGTACGGTGTCACAACTAGACCTGTACGCCGAAGCAAGGAGTGAGTCCAGGGACTCAGCAAGTAACACTATACATGATATACACGTACAAGTCCTAGTGGTTTCTACAGCACATATAATTAGCAACACATAGCATGCTAGTCCATTTAAGTTTTCAACCTATCATGAAGGTTCTACAATTTTATACATACGCATGCTTTCAGATTTCAAAAATATAACATTCACCTATCACATGGTCTCTAATCCATTCACTATGAACTTTAACCTTATAAAGAACCAAACATGAGAGTTATCAACATGGACAACTTACATACATAAACGGAGAACATAATTAGCATGGATTCTACATGTTCTTAAGTACATACATAACTTTTTCACATGCTTTAGGTTGCTGATTTCACATGGTCCAAAGGCTATAATTCACACATGAGAGCTACAACGTTGCTTAAAACATAATCTATGAACAATCAATCACGCCATCTGCACACATATTCATTTGTTGTCCCTATCATGGGTTCTAAACACTTTGCACACATAAACACAAGAAGGATAACATGCATTTTATGAATTCACATGGTTTCAGATTTAGCCTCACATGGTTTCAATAACACATTGCACATCTAGATTTTCACATTTTCCTTTTTCACAATTTCCTCTTTTCACATGGTTACACTTTACACATACACATTCACATGTCACTTACATTTACACATGGTCACATACACTTTACACATTACACTTTACACATATTTTAGTGCCGTGACACATAGTCCAAACCACCAAAGAAGGACACATTCACATCACATAACACATAGGCACCATCTAGGCAATGCAATGGTGACTCTTGGACTGCGCAGACCGAGAGAACAAGTCTCCACCCTAACCAGTGGTACTTGTCCACCTCCAGGATTTCCCCCTAATGCCCTTAGGGTCACTTAACACAATGAACTTTCTCAGGGGGACTTTTCCCTGATATAGCTCCACTGCCTTCTCGGAAGCAGTATCACATTGGCACAGTTTACACTTTTACACATTTAACGTTTTACACATGGTTTTACACTTGGCACTCTTCATTTCATTCACACTTTCTTACTCACATGAACATCTCTGTTTTCCTAACATGGTACTACAGAGAGTTTTCAAGATTAACACATAGTAAACACACCATCATGCTGTTTTAAACAAAATAAAATCACATTACGATCATATGTACGAATTATTCACAATTCACATGAAAACACATAACTTTTTATTTACTGTTCCAATTGAGGGTATGAATTGTGAATACACCCATCATGCATACTTAGGGTCACTTAACACATAGTAACACACCCATCATGCTGTTTTCAGGTTCAAAATCATACCCTCAATTTTTCAGATTTTTCTGAGCTAAATAGGATTTACAGAAAATCAAACACCTAATTAGCATATTATTCACAACTTATACTAACATGGGTCTAACACATTTGAAATTCACCCACTTACTGTTTTGCACAGAAAACACAATGCATGATTTCAGAATACAACATCATCCTAATTCATACATCTATAAATCCGTTACCACAACCATTTCTTTCATGCTTTCATTTTACCGAATCGAACTTTCTAGCAATTCCACAAGTATGCATGAATTACAAAAATTCAGACATACATACACGTCCCACATATTTCATGAATAGACTGAAAACAAGACATTTAACTAATCCTAATCATGGAACATAATTTGCAAGAATTATCTACAAGTTATGCCCACAGTTTTAAGCACCAATTTTTTTCCATTCGCAACACACCACATCCATTCACAACCACAATGCACAAAATACATAGCTTATAGGAATACCATATATCCTCATCACGGAAATCATAACGAAATTAACGTATAAGAGGGACAGAACAGCTCACTGTTCTATCCTGAAGAACTAGACGGCGGTCTCTGGCCGCTGACTCAGAGTCAGCGGCAGAGTCGATGGACGCCAAGATCATCACAGGCGTCCAGGGACCTTGCCGTTTACTCAGGTCTGTGCAGAAACCAGACCCGAGCTCTAAATTGGGTGAAATGGAGGGTCTAGGACTCGAGGGAAATTCCATAAAAATTATAAAAACCTCCTAGACTCATACGGGGATACCATAGATAGGTCACTTGCCTCTCTAAAAATCCTCCAAGAAATTTATAGCTCGAAGAAGACCTCCTTGGGCAGTTCCAAGAAGTTGCAGAAACACCTCCAAGATCGCCTTCCTCCGAGCTCCTGGTTGATCTCCACGCCGAGGGGATGATGGGGAAGCCTTCCCCTTTGCTTCAGCTCCCTCCTTGATGCAGAAGATCTCCAAAACCAGCTTCAAGGGGTCGGATTTTAGGGGTTCAAACTGGGTTTTTCTCACAGATAGCTCTAGGTTTTTTTCTTTCTCACCTCTCTCCTCTTGCAAGGGTGAAGGGGAAGAATGGGGTGAGCCAATTCGGGTTCAGACCTAAAGAGGGTCTTTCCCCCACTCACTAGGGTGATGGGACACCCTCAGAGCCGTTGGGGGACATCTCCCAATGGTTGCCATACCTTGTTTCAGAAGATAGCAGCTCTGCTGCGCATGCAGGCCAGAGAAGTTGACGTCCAAATCGCTGGACGCCGGAGTGAGTGTTGGCGTCCAGGGCTGGACGCTGACACCACCTCAGCGGCCAGGGTTGACGCCAATAGGGTCTTCGGCCAGAACCCTATTTATGCAGAAAACCATGCATACCAAGCTTCTATACATGCAATATGTACATGGTATTATATTCACACTATCATCATGCAATACATACATTATTTACGTTTAATATAACACATGTACACGTATTTATACTATTTTAATATCCACGTAAAATACGTACATACATACTCAACACAATATACACACATAAATACGAAATACGACGAAAATTCGAGGGTCTTACAATCAAAATTAAGGGAGACAAGCTACCTATTTCAAAAATACAATTGTTCAATCCAAGGGAGAGAAAAGGCAGAGCAATGTTGTTTTGCTAAGTAACCGGGGATGTGTGCATCACAAATGTCTATCTTCGCGTCAAACGGCTTACTCATTATCTCTGTATAATGGTTTGATGGTCACTCAACCGAGTAACTGGATACGGGCACCACAAATGTCTATCTTCACGTAAAAAGGTCAGTGATCCTAATTACCACTATTTCTCTTACGCTTAAAAAAAAAGGGAATAGAGTGTAGCCTCCCCAATTTGTCTTGACAAGGCCATTATGTGGTTTCTGTTTAACTACTCATGTATACATCCTCCTCATAAATTTTGTGACAGTCACCCACTAAGAAAAATGGTCTCTTGAAAATGACCTTATTCAAGAGGGTTTTTTATCATCACATGTTTTTTGTTTTAATGCATTCTTGTTGTTGTCACTTGAGAAGCGGAGAATATTATTTCACAACCATTGTCGATTCTTGACGTGTCCTAAATATTTGTGCTATGACATTTTATAATATGATTTTACCTATTTTCCATCTTACATACACATTTCATGCTCATGGCCTTGAAAATCTGTCAAAAATCCTTCACCGGCACAATTCTGCAAGTGCCTGTCGACAGGGCCCAGTTCTCCTGTCGACAGTCCGTGGCAGACTGTCTTTTGGAAACCCAACGGACACCCTTTTAGGGCGGATTTCGTGGGACTCAGACCTTTCAAATCCTCACAAACCTTCTTTAAAAGGTCCCCACGAACCCTTCCTCCCTTTCTCACTTCCAAAAGCCTCTCTTCCTTCCTTCTCCCCAAATCATTCCTTCTCCAGGGCGACAGAGGAGATCTTGCTACTCTCTGTGTCTCCTTCCTCCCTCTGTCTCCTTCCTGCCTCACATCTCCATCTACTTTGAGATACATCATCTGATGGCTCCACCGGTCAAGAAGATAACCTCCCGTCGTCGTCCTCAGTCTCCCGAAGCCGGACAGGGCTTCAGGGCACCCGCTGAGCGCCGGACGAAGCACCGGGAAGACCGTCTGCCGGAGCTCATCATCCCTCACAACCTTCAACTAGAAGTTGCAACCCCGCTACGTTGACTTCGTGTCTCTGGAAGACCTTTTTCCCGGGTTGCAGCCTCTTTTCGACATCCAGAGTTGGTCTCCATTCTGCTATAATCATAAGCGGTACTCACCCACCGCTGTGACGGAGTTCTTCAACAATCTCCGCCAGACTGCTGCAGGTGATCTCTATTCCAGAGTCAAGGGGACTTCCTTCCGAATTTCCACTAATCTATGTTCTGTTGCCTTGCAAATCCCTAACACTAGGGTAGATATCATGTCCCATCATCCCACCCCAGAAAAGTACCATACCCTCATAACTTTGTAGTCTTATGACCCTACGGATCATAAGCAACTGAATGCTAACTCTTTCCCTCCACTTCATCGTCTCATCTACCACATCTTCACAACCATCATCGTTCCTAAGGATGGTAGTCGCGAACTTGTGACTTCCGTTTACAAGTCCTTGCTCCATAAATTCTTGAACTGTGAACCCATCAATCTACCACTCCTCATGGTCTCCATCTTCCGCAGTTGCCTTCGTAGCTCCAAGAGGTCTATGCCATATGCATGCCAGCTCACTTCCCTCTTTTTATTCATTGATATCCAAATTCCAGATGCTGAGATGACTCCTCTGAAGTCTCGTAGCTCCTATGACCTCACTGCTGCTCAGCGGATGGGCTACAAGATGGTAGATGGCATTGTGACCCGTGACCTCAAGGTAAGGGACCAGCTATAGTTGTGGTGATGGTGAAGATGAAGAAGATGAAGATGAAGATGGAGCTAAGACCAAGAAGCTGAAGACTCCCAATCTGAGCCTGTAGATGCTCCGGGAGATGGTGATAGCATTGCTGCTGGTGACACCGCTACTGAGCCTTCCATCAGAGATCTCATAGCTCAGTTGTAAATTTAGATGTCCACCGGCTTTGCTAAGCTGAATGAACGATTGGACATAGTAGACACTAGTCTTGCAGCACTGGCTGACTCTCAAGTTCAGATCCAGCTCAGGCTTACCAGGCTCTCCACCCATGTTCAAGAGAATCATCAGGCTCCTACCTCACCTGGTCCTGATGCTGCTTAGAGGGTCTAGGTGTCTTAGATGTTTTGGTCACAGTCTTACTGTTGTCGTTTGCTTTCCAGAGTCATGTTGTTTACTTTCCTTGCAATTAGTCATGTTGTCCAATGTGCTATTGTGTGTAATGCCTATCATTTAATGCAAAGCACAATTTCTCTTCCTATTCTATTGATCTATGCATGGAATACCTTTTTGGATGTTGTCAAAAGGGGGAGAAATAAATTGAAAAATAAATTGTGGCTCAATTTGAAAATTTTGTCATCATCAAAAAGGGGGAGAATGTTGAGTTCTCATATGATGAATGCTTAATGAGAATGCTAAGCTAACAAGTCACATCTTTATTTTTGATGATGATCATTTCATGGAAAAATTGATGAATGTTAAACGATGAAACATGATGACAATGACTCTTGGATGCAAATGAAACATACATTTTAATTGATCATTTATATGTCATTATATCTCCCTAACTAAGTTCTTTAATGTAGGTGAGATTCTATTCAAGACATGTACCAAAAACAAGGTTCAAAAGATCAAGAAAAATAAGAAAAGCATGTACCTATCGGCAGCCAGAAAGGTCCCTGTCGATAGATACAAATAGTCCAGCAAGACATACTTCACGACAGTAGTGACTGTCGACAGCAGCAGTGTCGCCTGTCGACAGCCACTGACAGGAAAAGGTTTTCCGAACTCCCTGTCTTCTGCCTGTTAGCACCTGTCGAGAGGAGCACTCAGTGCTGTCGACAGATGCAGAGAACCTTCAGATACGGAAAGTCTATAAGTTACCAAACTTGGTGTTTCCAACTACCACGTCTCTCCATATGTAAACACCACTATATAAGCAACCATTTGAAGGTAATCTCGCACAGAAGCAGCACCATCATCAACCCTAAAGAAAACCTAAGGAGAAGAGGTGTTGCTGCTGCTCTGCTTCACCCTGCTGTTCAAGAGAGAAAGAACCGTTGTTCCAGCAGAGTTGAAGACAGTACGTCGTGGATTCAAGCTTCTCCATCAACCCAAGTCTATCAAGACGAAGTTTGAACTCCATCCAGACGTTCTCTAGAAGAGTTCTCAATCAGAATTCATTCTTTCTACTCAGAACTCTTCCAGTTTTCACTTTTCTATTATCTCTGTGTGTGTGATTGTGTTTCAAGCGGCCTTGTGCTTGAATCACGTGGTTTTGAGTTGTTATGATCGTGATTGCACATCAGACATCTCGTGTGTGTGTTGTAGTCGCGAACTAGTTGAAAGCAGTCGTTTCTGCATGTGTGTGTGGACCGTTGATGTAGGATACACAAGTTGTGTACTCCGAACCACGTTAAAAATCCGTGTCCTATGGTTTGCACGTTTCTACGATAGATGTTTGGTAGGCACGTTGTCTCTACGCACGTTTGATAGATTGTTACTACATCTATTGTCAGTTCACACACGTCAAAGTTTAGTTCAAAGTTTGTTACAGTTTCTACAATCTGTGTCTTCGCAAAAAGAAGGTGATAATAAATTTTTTTAATCGACAGTAATCTATTCAACCCCCCCCCCCTTCTAGATTACCATATAGGGAATTCCGCAACCTTTCACGGTCCCACGCCTGACCCCTCTAAATGGTTTTGGAACCACGTAGAGTGAGGCAGTGATAAAGGACTAGCTGGTCTGCTCCACACTACCTCGGAGAACCAGACCAGCTAAGAGAGCTCTACAAACAACTCCACGCCGTTGTCCCCACCGTTTTCCCCTTCTGCTCCAAGTCCATGACTTGAGCACGCCCGCCGCCCGGAGAACTCCCTCAAACAAAAGCTTTGAGTAGGAGAGCCCACTTGAGTTCTTTGTTGGTTAGACACTGGAGACTTCTGGAGGACGCCACTCAGGGTGTGTTCACGCCGTCTAGCCA
The DNA here is from genome assembly GCA_014218235.1 of Colocasia esculenta. NCBI lineage: Eukaryota > Viridiplantae > Streptophyta > Magnoliopsida > Alismatales > Araceae > Colocasia > Colocasia esculenta. The sequence goes on along the minus strand of JACBKR010001765.1, from coordinate 25,812 downwards.
TCGGGAGAGAGCAGTGTTGGCCACTATGACAGTTCGTCCCTTGATATACCAGTAGGTGCTTGAGGCGCAGAGTGCAAACGAGGACTTGGTAGACGTGTTGCAGTTGCCCGAGGTAGCACTGGACGAGGATAGCGAGGTTCGGTTCCGGGATAGACTCTACGTTCCAGCGGACGTTAGGGAGGAGGTACTTGCTGATGCGCACCGGTCGCGATACTCTATTCATCCTGGCTCCACCAAGATGTGTCATGACTTGAGGGTACTCTTTTGGTGGCCTGGGATGAAGAGAGATATCGTTGAGTTTGTTTCGCACTGCCTTACCTGTCAACAGGTGAATACAGAGCACCAACATCCTAGTGGTGAGTTGCAGTCGCTTTCCATTTCTGTGTAGAAGTGGGAGCACATCACCATGGACTTTGTTTCTGGCTTACCTCGCACTTCTCAGGGGCACGACAGTGTTTGGGTCATCATCGATAGGCTGACGAAGACCGCTCACTTCCTATCGGTCAGAGCAGTGTGGTCAGTGGACAGACTAGCTCGGTTGTTTGTGGACAGAGTGGTACCCTTGCACGGGACCCTGGTCTCTATTGTCTCTGATAGAGATCCAAGGTTCACTTCTCATTTCTGTCGCAGCTTTCAGCGGGCACTCGACAGTGAGCTGAGGCTAAGTTCAGCTTACTACCCAAAGATAGACGCGCAGTCGGAGAGAACTATACAGACCCTCAAGGACTTGTTGAGAATGTGTTGCCTAGACTGGGGCGGCACTTGGGAGTCGCACCTTTCCATGGTGGAGTTTTCATATAATAATAGCTTTCACTCCAGCATCGGGATGGTGCCCTACGAAGCTCTGTATGGTCGACCATGCAGGACATCGTTGCACTGGCACGAGGTTGGCGAAAGGCAGTTGCTGGGTCCAGAGTTGGTGCAGCAGTGTGCAGACATAGTGAGGCTGATCAGACAGAGGTTGCAGATGGCACAGAGTAGGCAGAAGAGCTACGCCGACGTTCGCAGGAGGCCACTTGAGTTTGAGGTCGGCGACAGGGTGTTTCTTTGGATCTCGCCCACCAAGGCCTTCTCAGGTTTAGGAAGAGGGGCAAACTCAACCCGAGGTTTCTTGGCCCCTTTCCCATCCTAGAGCGGGTTGGCGAGGTCGCATACAGGTTGGATCTTCCATCTAAGTTGGCAGGTGTCCACGACGTCTTCCACGTGTCGCAGCTGAGGAAGTACATGCCAGATCCGTCGCATGTACTCGACTACTCATAGTTAGAGGTCACCCCCGACCTGTCAGTGCCGGAGTACCCAGTCAGCGTGGTGGATCGCAGGGTGTAGCAACTTCGCAGGAAGCAGATCCCGGTCATCAAGGTGGTTTGGGAGCACCGCGCCGGTGGAGAGGCCACTTGGGAGCGTGAGGACGAGATGCTGGAGCAGTTTCCCTACTTGTTCGTGTGACAGGTACTTTGTTTACTCTTTCTTTCCCCCTAGTTCGCCCTTAATTTCGAGGATGAAATTATTTTTTTATTGGTTAGATTGTAACATCCCGTTACCTTTAGGGGTTGCTCTCCCGGATGTGGTCGCGACGTAGCAACCCGTCGCATTCTGAAGGCGACGCAAGTGACCGTCGCGTTCTGGTTAGGAACGCGCCGGCCGCCCCAGTCACGACAGGACCCTGACAGCAGACTGTTCCCTTATCATCTTGCTATAGGGACAGTTGAGCCACGTGTCAAAGTGCATGCATGAACGCGACACGGTTGGCCATCTTGATCTTGCTGTCAGTTTTGCATGCACGTCGATTGGGTGGTTGACTGGCTGATTGTTCCAGATCGCGATGTAGGTGGATGTCGCGTTAGCATTGGTAACGCGATGGCCAGGTCCGTCACATTCTCAACGTCTGTGTTTAAGTGCCCAAGCTCGAGAGAACAACCTCTTTTCGCCCTTTTCCTGTGTTCTTTCTCTCTCTGGTGATCTCCTCTGCGATTGGAGCTCCGTGGTGAGCTTGTAAGGGGAATTGTGTAGCTTGGTTTTGGTAAGTGTTGGATTGTGCTTGTGTGTTTGTTTGTTGGGTTGATGGTGAAGATCTTCTCTTCTTTCTCCCCCTCTCACTGTGTGTTCTTCATGCTTATGTACATCTCTCCATCGGCTCAAGGAGGAGTTGTTCGGCTCGTGAGAGGTGGCTCTTGGAGCGTTGGAGCTCGGAGGAGGAGGGGTGAAATCCTACTAGAAGGCCCATTGTGGGTGGATCTTCAAGTTGAGGTAGGGACCCCCAAACCATCCCCTAGTTCTACCATGCTAGGGCCAAACCCTTCTTAGCCTAGAATCATGCTAGGTGTTTCTTGGTTACTTATGATCCATGTATGAGGTTTACATGAGGTGGGTTGCATGCTTTCATGCTTGGAATGGGGTGTTCATGAAGAGTGCTTCATGTAGTGCATGTGAGGTTATGTGAGAGTAGTTGACTTTTCCTTGCATGCATGTGGGTTGTTTGGCATGGTTTGGATGTTATTGACTGTTTTCCATCGTCTTCATGATCCCCTCCCCTTGATGTTTCCTTTTTGGGTGCTTTGGGGTGGTGGCTGATGCCTTGTTTAGGCACTCGGCTGTGGTCGCGACAGGCTTCCCAGTCGCAACCAGGTCACAACGTATCGGTGCGTCGCGTTCTCTTGAACGTGCCCCAGATCCGACCAGGTCTTGCTAACGCAACGAGTACATGGCCGACGTTCAGGTGTTCGGGGTCTTGGCAGATCGCGGCCGCCGTCTCCGTCCCGATCAGATCGCGATGAGGTACATGTCACGTTCTGAAGACTCAGGCTTGTTGCGGCCCTCTTAGCCGACACGGTGTTGTCGCGACGTGCTTACGGGTCACCTTCCATTTTCCTTGTCGCGACAGGTAGAACCATCGTGCTCTGGTCGCAACGGGTCGATACATCGCCTCTCAGACCAAGAGCTGACTGTCAACCTGTTGTGTTTCCGCTTCCGCTGTGACTCGATTTTCTTGGCACCTGTGTTGTTCCTAGTGTAGTGCTACTCTAGTCTCTTCGCCCGGTGCTCGGTACTTGAGGGCTTGTCCATGAGGTAGGTTGTTACCGTTACCTGGGACCCCCAGCCCCGCGCGTCTGTTAGAGGGAGTTCTCCGGGTGGCGGGCATGCTCAAGTTATGAACTTGGAGCAGAAGGGGAAAACGGTGGGGACAGTGGCGTGGAGTCGTTTGTAGAGCTCTCTTAGCTGGTCTTGTTCTCCGAGGTAGTGTGGTTCTCTTACGGTGCGGACCAGCTAGTCCGTTCTCACTGCCTCACTCTACGTGGTTCCCGAACCATTTAGAGGGGTCAGGCATGGGACCGTAGTCCGGCCAGACTACGGCAGTTGTGGTTGTTCTTAGTCCGCGTCTCACTCCGACGGGAGGTGCTAGACATGGACTGTTGGTCGAGGGTAAGGCGCGTGGCGCACCTGACCGGCTGACTAGTGTAGCATTCTGTAGCTAGTGTGCTTGTCCAGGCAGTGTCCACTGTCTGTATTTACAGCTGGGTTCTTGTGGTGCCTTGGTGCACACGGGTTTTCTGGTTCCGCTGAGTAGCTTAGACCGACGACCGTGTAGTTTCTTTCACGCTTCCGCACTTGACTCTGTTTAGTAGAATAGACTTTAAGTGCAATAAATAAATAATGCATTTAAGAATAATGTTTGGGGTTGATTTATAATTTTTACGAAATTTTTCATTTGTTCTCTCACGTACGATAATGGTACGTATGATCTACCATTTCGATAATATGGAAATTAATTATTTCCATTTATTCAAAATTTTAATTTACTAAGTTTTCTGGGGTGCTACACTAATGTTGTGGACGGTCAGTCTCGCCCCTTCTCCCCTGGGGCGGATGATCTGCATGCCCAATTTAGTCAACTCCTTCCACACTTGAGCCCTGACCAAGTTCAGGAGTTTCTGGCCGCTGCCAAAGGCAAGCGCCCTCTGTCTCCGCCCTCTCATAATTCGGCCCAGCAGGCGGCCTCCTCTGCCCTTGCTACCTCTACGCCACATGTTACTATGGTGGATCCAACTCCCCTTCATCTGTGGGCTATTCACTTTTCTGAGCCCAGCTACCTCCGGCACGGAGGTTCGGCCCAAATCCCGCCAGTCTCTTCATTCTATCAGGCCGAACATGCCTTTATTCCCCGTGAGCGGTCCTACTCTTTAGAGCAATCTTGCTCCCTCATTCCCACTCACCACGTCACGTCCCCTTCCGACTTCCTTGCGGAGTGGAAATCTATGAAGAGGGAACTACATGACCTTCGAAGACAATTGGACCCTCCGAAGGCCGCCAAAATTCCCCTTCTTTCCTTTCAACACCTCCGAGTCCCACCCAAGTCAGAACTCCCTGTCTACCGGCGATATTCTGGGGTAGGTGACCCCTATGTGCATCTCAAGGATTTTGTCTATGAATCATCTCCACATAAGTACGACTGCCACCTCATGGGTATTTGTTCCGAAAGTCATTGGATGGCTCGGCCCTCGAATGGTTTTACTCTTTGCCCCCTAAGGAAGCCGAGGATTTCCGAATCGTTCAAGAGAGGTTTCTGCAGCAGTTCTAGAACTAGGTTGGACCCGAGTATTCTTTTGTTGATCTAGTAGCTGAAAAGAGGAAGGCTGACGAATAATTCGCGGTCTATGCTGATAGGTGGCGTGCCCTAGCTGCAAAAGTCCGTTGTCCCATGCCTGAGGAGGATTAAGTTGATTATTGACAATGCCACACCAACCTACTGAGCCATTTTAGCCATGTATGACATCACCACTATGCACCAACTTTATAGCCGAGCCCGCTTCATTCAGACCCAACTTAAGGACTTGCCCATCCATGCTATGTTTGAAACCCCGAAGTCCCGTTATCCCATAAAGTCACAAGGTCCTATCACTGAGGGGGTCCAAACAAACGAGCAAGTAGGTGCGGTCAACAATCCCCAGGGCCCGATAGGTAGGTCACCCTTCAATCAACAGCCATGGAACAATAGACAGCCACCTCCTCCAACCCAGAACTCCCAGCAAGACCAACTCCAATATAATCAGGTCCCTCCACCCCAAAACGGCTATGCTCCTAGGAAACCTAATGGACCCAAAAGAGCTCAATACCCTCCCCTTCCAGAGAGCATGGTCGACATTTTTGCAGCCCTCATATCTCTTATTGCTCTTAGACTCCCTCCTGAGAAGGCAAACTGGAACATGGCGGCGGATCAAACAAAGTACTATGTATACCACCGTCATCCAGGTCACAATGTGTCGGATTGCTTCCATTTAGGGACATCATATATGACTACGAGCGACAACAAATTGATTGGGCAGAAATGAAAAGGCTAATTCAGACATTGAGGGTTGAACAGGGCAGAGGTAGCAAAGGCGACAGTAGCCACAACAGCAGCAGCAGTTCCAGAAGCAACAACAGCAGTTCCAACAATAATTCCAACAGCAGTACCAGCAACAACAGCAACCACAACAACCAGCAAATGACCTCGGTATAATTCGCAATCCTATGCCGCAGCTGTTGGGTTGAGTGTGGTTTTGATGTATTCTCCTCATAGTTTTGATGATGACATTTGTGATTTTAATGCTTAATGGGTGGAACATGTTACATACATCATTTATGTAATAACAATGTTCAAAAAGCATGTTTCAAATACCTTATACCTCATACTTGATGATAATATCTTGTACTAATGGCTTATGTGTTAAATTCTCAGGGATGTACAGGTTTTATCATGGTAGTGTCGACACACCCATTGATGGTGTCGACACTGGGTCATAGTCTCTGAAGCATTTTCATGAAGACAGGGTCAAGTGTGTCGACACAGTCCATGGTCGTATCGACACTAGACCTAGCTTCCAGGAGATCCATTTGTCTGAATGGGACAGTGTGTCGACACAGTCAGTGGTCATGTTGACACTAGACCCAGCATGTAGAAGACCTTCTTTGCGCAATTGGGACAGTGTGCGACACACTCAGTGGTAGTGTCGACACACTCCGGCTGAAATCTCAACTTATGATTATCTGGACACGTGGCTGCCTAGGGTTCAATGGAATCCGTCTTGGATCATGTGCCACGCACTCCAAGCGTACCATTGGACATCTAGGGCTATAAATACCCCATAATCGGCCCCAAGCTGTGAGAGACCTCCATAATATTCCAGCAAGAGTCTTTGGCGGCAAGAAGAGGAATCTCCCACTCCTGCTCCTGTTGTTGCTGTGGTGATCCATCTGCATCCCTTGACAGCACAAGAGATTGAAGGAGATCTTCAGAGAAGGAGCTGAAGCACTCTCAAAGGAGCAGATCCAGCAGAAGCCAGCACTTGAGGAGCATCTGAAGGTGACTCAGAAGCAATTGAAGCAGAGCATCGCCCAGTGACTCAAAGCATCACTAAATCTCTCAATTCAACCTTCTGCAAGGGATCTCCATTGAAGAACATACTCTATATCTAATTCTCTTAACTCTGAAAGTGTTCTTCTGATTCATCCATGGGAATTGTGCATAAAGTGTTGCACAAGTTTCTGTGAATGAATCTGTCTTGAATCAGATCATTGCTAGAGGATCTGATTTATATTGATCTTGATCTAGCTTGTGGTTTGTGAGCTATTGTGCTCAGTTGTGTTGAGTTGAATACTCTGTGTGTTTTTGAGCAAGTGTGCTCAGGTTCTGGAGCGGTTGTGCTCTAGAGTTGGTGTGTGAGTTGTCTAACACAAGTGTGTTGGAGTTGTCAAGCTCTAGTGTGAGTTGTACTCTTTTGAGTAGTGGAGCCTCACTGTGTGAGGGGTGGATGTAGGAATCACTGGTGTGATTTTCGAACCACCTAAAAATCCTTTGTGCAGTGGTTTGATCTGGTTGTCTTTCTAGATGCTTGCATAGGATTTCGAACTCACACTAATTGTTGATTTGCTTCACACATCTTCCACACACACTCACCCTTCAGATAAACAAACTGTCTATGTGAATAGTTCTCTGATTAGAAGTAATTTTGAATTACTCAAGCTTCCGCATTAATTGGGTAAGATCTATTCAACCCCCTTCTAGATCTTATCCTTCCACATATTCGATCCTACAATTGGTATCAAAGCAGGTTCATATCTGTGTCTGATCTGATTTGAGTGTTTTTGTCTGATTTTTGTGTCTCACTTGCTTGAATTGTTGGGCATTTCAATCACTATATTTCATCTTGCTTAATGGATTCTCGAGGATTTCTTGCTGAAGGCCATTCCATTAATAGACCACCATTTTTCAATGGGTCTGATTACTCTTACTGGAAAAATCGCATGCAAGTCTTTCTTAGGGCTCAGAATTATGAAATCTGGAGGATAGTTGAAGTGGGCCCTTATGAAAATCAAGGAGATGAGGAGGAAACTTGGACTAGAGAACATTAGGAGAGCCACTCTTAACTATAGTGCTATGAACATGCTTCAGTGTGCAGTCCATCCTAAAGAATATTCAAGAATATCCATGTGTAAATCTGCTTAAGAGATGTGGGATAAACTTGAATTAATGTATGAGAGAACATCTCAAGTTAGGGAAACTAAAGCAAACATACTTATTTCTGAATATGAATTGTTCATGATGAAATCTGATGAATCAATTTCTATAATGTTTGCTAGGTTTATGACAATTGTCAATGGACTGAAGGCACTAGGTAAAAAATACACTGATGCTGATTTGGTAAGAAAGATTTTGCGCTCTCTCTCATCTATCTAGCATACTAAGGCCACTGTGATTGAAGATTCTAAGGATTTGTCCAAAATCTCTTTAGATGAACTCATAGGATCTTTAATGACATATGAAATAAATTTGAAAAGAAATGAAGAGCATATACTTAAGACCAAACTAGTAGCACTTAAAGCCTCATCAAGTAACAAAGAGAAAAGTCAAGAGAAATCAAGTTCTGAAGAGTCTAAGTCAATGAGGATGAACTTGCCCTCATGACTAGGCAATTCAAAAATTTCTAAAATCAAGAAAAGGAAGATTCACTGGAAAGAAGAAATTTTCTTCTGGTAAAAGGAACACTTCTTTTTCAAATGCTAATTCTAATAGAAATCAAAAAAACTGATGAGATTATTGTTTGCTACAGGTGCAACAAAGCAGGATATATGAAAGGAGAATGTCCTGAGAACAAGAAGGACAAGTACAAAAAGAGCAACAAAATGAAGAAGCCTAAAGCTATGGTAGCAACTGGTCATATGATGACCAAAGTGAAGATGAAGAAGAAAAGTCCTCAAGTTCAGGGAATGAGGAGCTATGCTTCATGGCTAACAGCAGTGATGGAAAGGTAAGCACTTCCTTTGAACAATACTCTATTGAAGATTGGCAAGATGCATATGCCGAATGGGTGAAAGTTTTCTGAAATAAGAAAGGAAAACAAGTATTTGAAAAAGAAATTTGAAAATGTTATGCATGATACTTCACTGAGTAGAAGAATCACTGAACTTGAAAATGAGGTATATGAACTTAGTGAAGAAAAGGAAGAACTTTTGAACCAAATTGATGAACTGAAAATTGCATCTCAAAAGGCCAATAATAACTTTGAAAAACTCTCTGAAAAAATAGAAGTGCATCAAAAGGAAAAGCAACAAGAAATTGATGAAATCCAGAAGCTTAAGAATTGTTGGAAGAAAAGGAATAGGTAATTGAAAATTTCACAAAAGGAAAAGACAATCTCGATGCTTTGTTAGGAGCAAGAATGAGATCTGAAAAACATGGACTTGGTTTCACCACACAAAAATCCTTGAAAAATAAATCTGGTGAAAAGGAAGAAAAATCCCCTTGATAAAATTTGTTAAAAGTGCCAGTCCAGAAAACAACAATGAACAAGTGTCAATTAATACATTTAAAACTCTCAAAAATACAACAAAAAGAATGTTTATAATCAAAAGAAGCAAAACAGGTCGATACCAATTAACCACAAGATAAAAACTGTTGTTGAGTCAACACCAGTCCAAAACAGGTCGACCTGTCCAACTCTGAAAATCAACAATCAGCTAAACAAAAAATCAAACAAAAGCTTGAAAAATAATAAAAACACACAAAGGGAACTTTCATGATAATTCTTGGACATCCAAGACAACACATCAATCTGATTGGATCAACTCTTGGAATCATTGGTATCACAATCCTTATTGGTGCCATTCACAATTCCTTTATCCAAAATTTCCAAGATACCAACAGAATCCTTGGTTTGAATTTCCATACATGAATGATCATGCCCAATTTCATAATCTCCATGCTCATGAAAGAAAGAACACTGGTATTTTCATTCCAAAAAGAAATGTTAGATTGACAAAAAGAAAAATCACTTCTGAAACCAAGGAAATGCCAAAAACAACTCAAATATGGATTAGAAAAGATCTATTGCCTTTACTCAAACAAACTGATGGTCCCAACAATGTTTGGGTACCAAAATCTTTTCTTCTCTGATCTGATTTGTGTAGGAAGGTCATGCACCCAACTCCAACACTTGGTTTCTTGATAGTGGGTGTTCACGACACATAACTGGAGACAGAACAAAGTTCTCATTTCTGATTGAAAAAGATGGAGGATCTGCCACATTTGGAGGTAAAAATAAAGGGAAAATCCTTGGATCTGGAAAGGTTGGTAAATCCTCCTCAAACTCAATTGAAAATGTGCTGTTAGTTGATGGCTTGAACTATAATCTATTGAGTATTAGCCAACTGTGTGACAAAGGTCACAAGGTTGTGTTTGAATCAGATTTTTGCAAAATAATTGATTCCTCAACTGAAAAAATAAATTTTTTGGGAAGAGAGAAAATAATGTCTACATGATCAATTTGATAAAAATTTGCTGAAAACATTTGTTTAGTTGCAAATAAAGATGAAAGTGTATGGACATGGCATAAAAGACTTGGTCATGCAAGTTTCAATACAATAAACAAACTTTTAAGGCTAAATCTGGTTAAAGGACTTCCTGAATCTTTTCCAAACATAGAAAATCAACTTTGTGGGATATGTGCTCAAGGAAAACAAACCAGAAAATTTTTAAAACCTTCAATTATGTACTCACATCTAAACCACTAGAATTACTTCATATGGACTTTTTGGACCAACAAGGATTCTTAGTCTTAGTGGCAAAAGATATGGTTTTGTCATCATTGATGATTTTACTAGATACACTGGGTTATTTTCTTATCCCACAAGAGTGATGCTTGTCTAGAATCTCTGAAACTTCTACACCTCTGCCTTAACAGGTTTTTCACTTAAAATAAAATCCATTTTGACTGATCATGGGGGAGAATTTGAAAACAAAACATTTTCTAATTTGTGTGCTGAACTAAACATTTTCACAGATTCTCTTCTCCAAGAACTCCAGAACAAAATGGAGTTGTGGAAAGGAAAAATAGAACACTTGTGGAAATGGCTAGATCCATACTCTTGAAAAGTAAACTGTCCAAATGCTTCTGGGCTGAAGCTATAAACACATCAAATCACATTCTAAATAGAGATTGGTCAGACCAAAAATAAATAAAAAAACCCTATGAACTGTTGAAAAACAAAAAACCAACTTTGTCTACTTTAAAGTCTTTGGTTGCAAATGCTTTGTACATAACAACAAAAAGAAAATCTTGATAAATTTGATGCCAAAAGTCATGAAGCCATTTTTCTTGGCTATTCAGAAATTTCTAGAGCTTTTAGAGTGTACATTCTCAAAAATAAAATTGTGGAAGAATCTCCACATGTAGTTTTTAATGAAAACTCCTTCTCAACTGATGATTCTACATCTTGCAGGATTCCTCAAAACAAAGAAGAAGATGATTTAATTGTTGACTCTCCCAACTATTGAGAAAAAAAAGACTTTCTTGAAACTCTAGACAACCATTCACGTACCACAAGTGGATCAGGTAATATTGTTCCAGACTTGAATGCACCTCAAGAGGTAATTCCTGAAAATAGATTCTTAAGAGATCATCCAATTGAGAATGTAGTTGGTAATGTGCATGATAGAGTTAGAACTAGATCATCCTTTTTGAATGCAATTCATGAAGACCCACTAGCACTAATTTCCCAAATTGAACCCAAGTCAAGTGATGAAGCTCTAATGAGTGAAGATTGGATCAATGCCATACATGATGAACTTCATCAATTGACAGAAATCAAGTGTGGGAATTAGTACCTAGACCTAGTGACCAATCTATTATTGGCACTAGATGGGTATTTAGAAATAAACTGAATGAAAATGGTCAAGTTGTTAGGAATAAAGCTAGACTAGTTGCCAAGGGGTACAATCAAGAGTTTGATATTGATTTTGAAGAGTCATATGGCCCTGTAGCTAGGCTAGAAGTTGTGAGGATATTCCTTGCTTTTGCATCATCTCTGAAATTTAAAGTTTACCAAATGGATGTCAAAAGTGCCTTTTTAAATGGATACATCAAAGAAAATGTTTTTTATAACAACCTCCAGGCTTGGAAAATGATAAATTTCCTGATCATGTTTTCAAACTTCATAAGGCTCTTTATGGTCTTAAGCAAGCTCCAAGAGCTTGGTATGACCATTTGAGTTCATTCTTATTGGAGAAAGGATACACACGAGGTAATGTTGATCAAACTCTGTTCACAAAAATAGTAAATAAACAAATAATTGCTATCCAAATTTATGTTGATGACATAATTTTTGGATCCACAAATAAAGGTTTGTGCACTAAATTTGCTGACCAATGCAAACTGAATTTGAAATGAGTTAATGGGTGACTTACAATTGTTTTTGGGACTGCAGGTTAACCAAACCAGTGAAGGGATCTTCATAAGTCAAACAAAGTATGTCAAAGAACTTATGAAAAGGTTTAACTTTCAGAACCTCAAGCACTCAAGCACACCAATTGCGGTAAATGTAAAACTAGAAGAAGATTCACTTGGTAAGTCAGTAGACCCAAAGACATACAGAGGTATGATTGGATCTCTACTTATCTTACTACTTCTAGACCTGATATTCAATTTAGTATGCTTGTGTGCAAGGTTTCAAGCTAATCCTAAAGATAGTCACATGTTAGCTGTCAAAAGAATCTTTAAATATCTTGTTGGAACATGTGAGCTTGGCATTTGGTATCCTACTGGCTGTAAATTAGATTTAATTGCTTATTGTGATGCTGATTATGCGGGTTGTAAGCTTGATAGAAAAAGTACAAGTGGCTGTGTTTATATCCAGGTGGATGCCTAATTTCTTGGGCTTCCAAAAAGCAACACTCAGTTGCTCTATCCACTACAGAGGCTGAGTATGTTGCAGCTGGTTGTTGTGGTACTCAAATCCTTTGGGTGAAACACCAGCTCCTAGACTATAATCATGAGTTAGGATGCATTCCCATCTTTTGTGACAACACTAGTGCTATCAATTTGTCTAAAAACCCAATTCAGCATTCACGCACAAAACACATTGAGATAAGACATCATTTCTTAAGGGATGAGGTGGCTAAGAAATCTTTTGAACTTCTTTTCATTGAAACTGAAAAACAAATTGTGATATCTTCACTAAACCTCTTCCAGAAAATAGATTTTCATCTTAAGGAGAGACCTTGGGTTATGCAAATGTCCTCATTCTCCCTGATCTCTCTATCATTGGGTTGAGTGTTGTGTGTGTCCTTGTTCAGGCACACTCTGAGGGGGAGTCATTGCTTCATGATGTAAATATTTCCTTCTTTTTACATTCTTCTATCCATCTGCATTTCAAATAAAACACTTCAATTTCCTTTTGCAAATAAATTCTTCTGCCTCACATTACATTTAATTATTGGTATATCAAATGGTGATTTGAAGAAGGACAAGTTAGGCTTGTCTGGACACTTTCACTATGCGTGAGTATATGTCTCCGCCAAGTATCAAGAGTCATATATGCAATTGTTGAGGGGGAGTCTTCTTTCAAAACTTTTGATTCTCCTTATCTTGATGAAGGATTTCTGGGATCAACAATTCAGGGGGAGTTAAATAATTCATAACTCATTTTTTTCATAAATTCAAGATCAATTCCTGAGTTATCACAACTCCCATTCATGATATGCTCATTAATTTTGTCAAAGAAACTCCAGGATGAATTTTTTACTGATCTACTACATCTTTATAGTCAATTCTCAACTATATTCTACAATCCTACAGTAATCTGAATCTCTTTCAAGACTTGAAGTTCATATGTGAATTGAATTTGGACATCTCTTTTACAAATGTTGTGGGAAAAGGCTGCTCTCAGTTTCATAATATTCTCCTTAAATCCATCATTCAACAGAGCAATGGCACAAATACTGAGAAACTACAAACCTTTACATAGAATGAAGTGCCATGTATGTCATGAAGTGTTATTGCTATCTCTGTTCAAAGGGGTTAAACAAAAAAATAATAATAATAAAAACAAATTTTCTGACAATATGATGATAACCGAGTAACTGGAAATATTGGCGTCTGATAAACGTATATTTCATGTCAAATGGTTATCATTTGCCCCTTGAAACTGGATAATGAGTAAATCTCTAGTAACCAAGGACGATGGCGGTGTAAAAAGCATTAGTTCTTGTGTGAACAAGATTTACTACATTTGATAGTTCGATTAAAAAAAAAGGTGTCCAAGGAGAATTAATCAAAACAGTCAACCTTGCCATACCTCAGTTTGCTTAAGTCTGTTTAATTCATCACCACTGACTTCAATCTAAAAGAAATTTTCATTACTTTGGATTAGAAGAATATGAAAGTTTGTCAATGACTGTGTCACGCCCCTCCAATTTAGCAGCGGAATAAATCGGAGGGAGACGCGAACAACGAGTATGGTAACGACAATTACGCATACTTTCGCAAACATCAGAGCATCTAATAATTGAAATAACTCTTTATTTCATCATAAAATCACTAAGACTATTACAACCACTAATTCGGAGCCAAACACAAGGCTCAATAACATCACTATATTGAAAAGAAATCCAAAGCAATAACTACTAGACTTCATTGTACTAGGGTAACTTCATGAGTTGACTTCGGGTCACTCATCACTCTAGTCTTGTCCCATTGGTACGTATAACATCATCGTCCGACTTACCTGAGACACAATAACAAATAACGAAGGGTGAGCGATAACGCCCAGTAGGACTTAAATCTCAGGATCAAGCATGCTTTAAATAATTAATACATTAAATGGCAGAGTAACTAATGATAGAGCGAGTCATGTAAAGTCAAGAAAGTATATCACAAGTAACATGGTTCAAATAGCAGATGAATCAAGTATAGCGTGATGATTAAAGTCAAGTCACGATAGAAACGATAACAATAGCAAGTAACGTCATTGTCGAGAAATAGCAAGCGACATGTATAGCAAGGAGAGAGAAAGTAGTTGATCATGTAGAGAGTAAATTGAACTTTGATTGATTTTCGTCAATCGAGATGGTATAGCACTTTTGATTAACTTTTGTCAATCGAAATAGTAATGGCACTTTGGTTATCCGTAGATAGCCGAGAGAAAATATAGTACTTTGAATGCGATCAAGTCACGATAGAACGCAATAACTCAAGATAGTAAGTATCAAGTAGAGCAAGTAGAGAGGATGACAAGATAGCGCGTAACGAGATAACGTGTAACGAGATAGCGTGTAACGAGATAACGTGTAACGAGATAGCAGATATGGTTGCACAACGGTGCACTTGTAGAATACGGCAATAGTCACTTCTAGGACAGTAGTCGTTCAGTAACGGTTTGCGATAGCACAGTAATCACACAGTATGTCTGAACTCCTCAAACTAAAAGGATAATAGTCAGACGTCTAGCCAATACAGTATAGTCAGAACCGGTGCAATGCAGAACACCGTCAACAGCCCATGCAGGTATTTTCGGTGGCTCTCTGCCCCCAGGACTAGATTGGAGCCCCTCGGACACTCTCCGTGCCCTACACAGTATGCATTGGATACAGTAGAGTCACAAGACCCATATTATAGCGCTAGACAGTCATGAACAGTACAAAACAGAAGGAGCCACACAGCTCAAAGAGTACTAAGAGAGTACGAGAGAGACGAGATAGTAGAGTGAACGTGAATAGACGAGTGAGTAGAGTATAGATGAGATCTTATGGTCATTGCACAAGAAACGTCGAGTAACGAGCGATAGTAACAGTTGCACAACACACGCGTACGGTGTTGGCAGTCAGGTGGAATACACAACCCTTCCGCTGACCTCATTATGCACAGGTCCAGAGGTTCGGCGTGATTCAAGATAAGAGCGAGAGCAACTAAGGCTCTTTGGACCTTGTCGATCCCTAAAGGGTAACATAGGTGTTAGGGTACAACCAACTCGTCGACCATGTGGGAATCCATGGATAGAGGAGACTTACGGAGGCCTTGGCAAGGGGTCACTAGTCCGGCGAAAGGAATATCCGACGGAGAGTTCACCACAAGCCCAGAAAAGTATGTATATAGAAACAAGTGCCTGACGTTCTAGAGGAATTCTAGAACAGTGGAGCGTCGTAACAGTATTCCCAAACAATGCGAGAAACGAAGACAAGTTCATTTAAAATAGAGCAATTTAAATATACATTATTGTGATAAATTACCAGATACATTATGAGGTATTTTCATGCCAAGTTTAGACATGTTTGGATGGTTCAAGTGTGTGTGAGTGTAAGAGAAATCATGGATAGAAAGAAGTCGTGTTATTGCATTTTAAGTCATTCAATATAACTCCATTTTATAACATGTGTTTGTACATGACTGTTGACAGAAAGTATATGAACTTAAGAACAATTAAAAATCATGTAATTATGTTTTAACTTTGATATGGGTTGATAAATGCATGTTAATACTTTCTAGAACCTTACTAGAAGAGATCAAACTCACACATGCAAAGAACGACACAAAATGACGAAAACCAAGATGCATGCCTTTTAGAAGGCAAATGCAATCCCATCCCTTCACTTCCTAAGGTCATAACTCATTGATTTTTCATTCAAATCTCACACATGAATATACCAATTGAAGCCCTTTGAATGAGGAGTCCAGCAAAGAAAACAGCTCGTCAATCCGAGGTCTATAGAAAAAGTTATGGTCGATTAAATGGACAGATGCAGAAGGCGACACAGTGCCTGTCGCCTTCAGAACATGAAGGCGACCATGATCTTTTCGCCTTCTGAAAAAGACCATGAAACGGCCTGATTTTTGGTATGGGTCGCGACCATGATGTTGTCGCTTTATGGTAGCGACGAGTCGACCTGTCGCTACCTGAAAATGACGTTTGGGTTGCTTTTTCTACCTATTTCCAACTCCGACTTGGATTGGGTTTGACAGCTGTGGGTTTGAAAAATCAAAACAAATGCTAGGGTGATCCAAATCGAGTGAAACCACCTTTGTTAGTTAGATTACTTCCAATACTTTCTACAGTATAAAATAATTGAGAAACAAATGTCGTTTGTCTAGGTAATAACACATATTGTAACTGACTATGTGAATCTGACATAGTGTTAATGTTCGGGCTAATACTCTTAGTACAGTCAACAAAAATTGGGGAAACTAGTGCCAAATGAAAGTAGACTCATGAGGTAACAAGTTCTTTGTTGAACACTTGATCTAAAAACGACTCCACAAAGAGGTATGGAACTTGTAACACAAGTCAAGGTTAAACTGTGACAGTACATTATCGAGATCATGCAAGATTTAATTCGTAACGAAGGATGGAGAAAAATTAGGGCTTTTAGGGGCAAAAGATGCCTAACATCCATCAGTAACTCTAGTTAAAATTTGAGAGCACGAGGTTGAGTATACATGGAGATCAAGAATAAAGAAGAAGGGTCGGGTTCATTATTTTGCAGAACTTCATAAATCAACCATAAAAGATTGGCTCGATGGAAAAATATAAAACTTGAGGGTTTTGTTCCTAGTACATGGAACAATCTACAGACGAAATTAATTAGGTTTTGCTCGTGAGAATGCCTACCTTTAGTCGTTTTACTCTTCTAGGGCTAGAACTTGAAGAACAAAGGAAGATGCTTGAGAGAGCCTTCTCCCCACGAATTCTCCTCCTCCTTGGCCTTCTCTCCACGTCCAGCAAGCCTCAGCAAAGTTTCAGGGCTGGCCATGGAGAGTTAAGAGAGTATTTAAGCTAGTGAGGGTTCCTATTCCTACTACTACTCAAATTTCTCTTTAATTACGAGATTTCCTAACTCCTTCTTTCCTTCCTTGCTTTCCAACTTCTATTTGGGTTAGGTTGAGGTCTAAATTCGTGCTAAACCATATGGGGTAGGTTTAGGAATCCAATTCCTTCTCAATTGCTTATTTAATGCATTAAATATCTCTTTTCTATTTAGGTAATAATTTAGTTACGAATTTTAGAGTATTTTCCCATTATTCTTATTTTTAAAATCCTTATTTTGCCCATTAATTGCTAATGGGTCTATTTAACCAAGCCCATTATTTATTGGAATTTATCTTATAGGTTTTCCCTTTTTAATTAGGGAATAATAGAGTTATAATTTTTATTACATTTTCTTATTTGAATTTATTCATGGGCTATGAGAGGTCCATTGGTCCAAACCCAATAATGGTTATTCATCCATGATGTTGGAAGTCTCTCCGACATGTTCATTTAATTTATGGGCGCGTTATCTTTCCGTGTTAACAATTTTCCGACTTAGTTTCTAAATTTGGATAATTAGTCACATTGTGACGTATGCTTGGCCAATCAGATTTTTCTTGCACGTATTTCTTCGTGGAACACTTAGGAATAATATTTGGGTTGATTTATAATTTTTAAGGAATTTTTAGATGTGTTCTTGCACATACATAAATAGTACGTATATTTCTATTATTTCATTTTAAAGAAATTATTATTTCAAATTTTAAATACTGAATTTTCCGGGTTGCTACATCCTCCCCCACTTAAAAGAATTTGGTCCTCAAATTCATATGATATACGACTACCATTTACTATGGATATTTCATTCCATCACCTCCTCCACTTAGGGCTTTGCTATCACGAAAATAATATGGAACAAACTAAGGGTTTAGTGATGGTACCTTGTCCGCCTTCATTGGCATGATTCATATCTACGAGGGCTTGTAATCGTCCTTGGCGTGGAGTTTAGTTCTTCTTTGTTAGACAATCGATGACTCGTGTTGTTGACTTCCACATTGCAAGCATCTGCCCAATTTCTTCCAACATTATCAATCTGGTGCCCTGGTTTCTTACAAAATTTACAGAATTCCCTCTACTTCACTTCCCCTTCATTCTCTTGCTATCTATGGTATTTCTCCCTTTATTATCTTTGGAATGAGTAGCACGTTGCCTTTTTAACACCTTCTTCTTATGACTCTTCCAAGATTTCAAGGTGTCTTCTACTAATTGAGCTCTCAATACCATGTCTGAATACACTACAATGTCTAGTGGAGCCAACTTTTCCCAGAACACAGGTCTCAACCCTTCTAAGAATCTCTTCGCCTTCATCCTCTCAGTACTCACCAGATGTGGTGCATACTGTGCTAGTCTTTCAAATTGTACTTCATACAGACATCATTCGTTGTTTTAAATTGGCGAATTCATTTGCCTTCTTCTCACGAATCCTCTCGGGAAAGTATTTGGTGTTGAAGAGTTCTAAAAATTTTCCCCACTCTATGTTGATGTTGGGTAATTGTCGACTGGAAGCTTCCCACCAGGTTCTAGCATCGCGGTCCAACTGGAAGGTTGCCAAAAGGACTTTCTCCTGCTCTGAACATTGCATAATCCTAAAGATCCGTTCCATTGCCTTCACCCAATTTTCAGCTTCATCGGGATATGGAGTTCCATTAAACCTAGGGGGATTTATTCGTTGAAAGTTCCCATATAAGTCTCCTGCCCCATTTCTTGCTCCTGATTGAATTACGTTGTTAAGGGCTTGAGTTAACCCCTGTATGGTCTGTTGTAATTCGTGCATTGGTGCATGCTCGCCAGCCATCTCCTCTAGTCCCTGCGAGTAATAATACTTATTAATTTCCTTCTTAAACTTAGGGTACTTATACATATAGTTAAGCTCCTAGCATAACCCCAAGCTTTACACAATCTCTCACATAGGTATGGTGGTTGACTTAGACACAGTTATGGCAGTTCACCTAGAACATCCCTAGACTAAAATATCCTAATAAGGACATCCTAGGCTCTGATACCAACTGTCACGCCCCTCCAATTTAGCAGCGGAATAAATCGGAGGGAGATGCGAACAACGAGTATGGTAACGACAATTGCGCATACTTTTGCAAGCATCAGAGCATCTAATAATTGAAATAACTCTTGATTTCATCATAAAATCACTAAGACTATTACAACCACTAATTCGGAGCCAAACACAAGGCTCAATGACATCACTATATTGAAAAGAAATCCAAAGTAATAACTACTAGACTTCATTGTACTAGGGTAACTTCATGAGTTGACTTCGGGTCGCTCATCACTCTAGTCTTGTCCCATTGGTACGTATAACATCATCGTCCGACTTACCTGAGACGCAATAACAATAACGAAGGGTGAGCGATAACGCCCAGTAGGACTTAAATCTCAGGATCAAGCATGCTTTAAATAATTAATGCATTAAATGGCAGAGTAACTAATGATAGAGCGAGTCATGTAAAGTCAAGAAAGTAATAGCACAAGTAACATGGTTCAAATAGCAGATGAATCAAGTATAGCGCGATGATTAAAGTCAAGTCACGATAGAAACAATAACAATAGCAAGTAACGTCATTGTCGAGAAATAGCAAGCGACATGTATAGCAAGGAGAGAGAAAGTAGTTGATCATGTAGAGAGTAAATTACACTTTGATTGATTTTCGTCAATCGAGATGGTATAACACTTTTGATTAAATTTCATCAATCGAAATAGTAATGGCACTTAGGTTATCCGTAGATAGCCGAGAGAAAATATAGTACTTTGAATGCGATCAAGTCACGATAGAACGCAATAACTCAAGATAGCAAGTATCAAGCAGAGCAAGTAGAGCAGATGACAAGATAGCGCGCAACGAGATAACGTGTAACGAGATAGCGTGTAACGAGATAGCGGGTATGGTTGCACAACGGTGCACTTGTAGAATACGGCAATAGTCACTTCTAGGACAGTAGCCGTTCAGTAACGGTTTGCGATAGCACAGTAATCGCACAGTATGTCTGAACTCCTCAGACTAAAAGGATAATAGTCAAATGTCTAGCCAATACAGTATAGTCAGAACCGGTGCAATGCAGAACACCGTCAATAGCCCCTGCAGGTATTTTCGGGTGGCTCTCTGCCCCCAGGACTAGATTGGAGCCCCTCGGACACTCTCCGTGCCCTACACAGTATGCATTGGATACAGTAGAGTCACAAGACCCATATTATAGCGCTAGACAGTCATGAACAGTACAAAACAGTAGCAGCCACACAGCTCAAAGAGTACTAAGAGAGTACGAGAGAGACGAGATAGTAGAGTGAACGTGAATAGACGAGTGAGTAGAGTATAGATGAGATCTTATGGTCATTGCCCAAGAAATGTCGAGTAACGAGCGATAGTAACAGCTGCACAACACACGCGTATGGCGTTGGCAGTCAGGCGGAATACACAACCCTTCCGCTGACCTCGTTATGCACAGGTCCAGAGGTCCGGCGTGATTCAAGATAAGAGCGAGAGAAACTAAGGCTGTTTGGACCTTGTTGATCCCTAAAGGGTATCATAGGTGTTAGGGTACAACCAGCTCGTCGACCATGTGGGAATCCATGGACAGAGGAGACTTACGGAGGCCTTGGTCAAGGGGTCACTAGTCCGGCGAAAGGAATATCCGACGGAGAGTTCACCACAAGCCAAGAAAAGTATGTATATAAAAACAAGTGCCCGACGTTCTAGAGGAATTCTAGAACAGTGGAGCGTCGGTAACGGTATTCCCAAACAACACGAGAAACGAAGACAAGTTCATTTAAAATAGAGCAATTTAAATATACATTATTGCGATAAATTACCAGATACATTATGAGGTATTTTCATGCCAAGTTAAGCCATGTTTGGATGGTTCAAGTGTGTGTGAGTGTAAGAGAAATCATGGATAGAAAGAAGTCGTGTTATTGCATTTTAAGCCTTCAATATAACTCCATTTTATAACATGTGTTTGTACATGACTGTTGACAGAAAGTATATGAACTTAAGAACATTAAAAATCATGTAATTATGTTTTAACTTTGATATGGGTTGATAAATGCATGTTAATACTTTCTAGAACCTTACTAGAAGAGATCAAACTCACACATGCAAAGAACGACACAAAATGACGGAAACCAGATGCATGCCTTTTAGAAGGCAAATGCAATCTCATCCCTTCACTTCCTAAGGTCATAACTCATTGATTTTTCATTCAAATCTCACACATGAATATAAAATTGAAGCCCTTTGAATGAGGAATCCAGCAAAGAAAACGGCTCGTCAACCGAGGTCTATAGAAAAAGTTATGGCCGATTAAGTGGACAGATAGAAGGCGACACAGTGCCTGTCGCCTTCAGAACATGAAGGCGACCATGATCTTGTCGCCTTCTGAAAAAGACCGAAACGGCCTGATTTTTGGTATGGTCACGACCATGATGTTTTCGCTTTATGGTAGCGACGAGTCGACCTGTCGCTACCTGAAAATGACGTTTGGGTTGCGTTTTCTACCTATTTCCAACTCCGACTCGGATTGGGTTTGACAGCTGTGGGTTTGAAAAATCAAAACAAATGCTAGGGTGATCCAAATCGAGTGAAACCACCTTTGTTAGTTAGATTACTTCCAATACTTTCTACAGTAGCAAATAATTGAGAAACAAATGTCGTTTGACTAGGTAATAACGCATATTGTGACTGACTACGTGAATCTGACATAGTGTTAATGTTCGGGCTAATACACTCAGTACAGTCAACAAAAATTGGGGAAACTAGTGCCAAATGAAAGTAGACTCATGAGGTAACAAGTTCTTTGTTGAACACTTGATCTAAAAACGACTCCACAAAGAGGTATGGAACTTGTAACACAAGTCAAGGTTAAACCGTGACAGTACATTATCGAGATCATGCAAGATTTAATTCGTAACGAAGGATGGATAAAAATTAGGGCTTTTAGGGGCAAAAGATGCCTAACATCCATCAGTAACTCTAGTTAAAATTTGAGAGCACGAGGTTGAGTATACATGGAGATCAAGAATAAAGAAGAAGGGTCGGGTTCATTATATTTGCAGAACTTCATAAATCAACCATAAAAGATTGGCTCGATGGAAAAATATAAAACTTGAGGGTTTTGTTCCTAGTACATGGAACAATCTACAGACGAATTAATTAGGTTTTGCTCGTGAGAATGCCTACCTTTAGTCGTTTTACTCTTCTAGGGCTAGAACTTGAAGAAAAAAGGAAGATGCTTGAGAGAGCCTTCTCCCCCGAATTCTCCTCCTCCTTGGCCTCTCTCCACGTCCAGCAAGCCTCAGCAAAGTTTCAGGGCCGGCCATGGAGAGTTAAGAGAGTATTTAAGCTAGTGAGGGTTCCTATTCCTACTACTACTCAATTTCTCTTTAATTACGAGATTTCCTAACTCCTTCTTTCCTTCCTTGCTTTCCAACTTCTATTTGGGTTAGGTTGAGGTCTAAATTCGTGCTAAACCATATGGGGTAGGTTTAGGAATCCAATTCCATCTCAAATTGCTTATTTAATGCATTAAATATCTCTTTCTATTTAGGTAATAATTTAGTTACGAATTTTAGGTATTTTCCCATTGTTCTTATTTTTAAAATCCTTATTTTTGCTCATTAATTGCTAATGGGTCTATTTAACCAAGCCCATTATTTATTGGAATTTAGCTTATAGGTTTTTCCTTTTTTAATTAGGGAATAATATAGTTATAATTTTTATTACATTTTCTTATTTGAATTTATTCATGGGCTATGAGAGGTCCATTGGTCCAAACCCAATAAGGTTATTAATTCCATGATGTTGGAAGTCTCTCCGACATGTTCATTTAATTTATGGGCGAGTTATCTTTCCGTGTTAACAATTTTCCGACTTAGTTCTAAATTTGGATAATTAGTCACATTGTGACGTACGCTTGGCCAATCAGATTTTTCGTTGCACGTATTTATTCGTAGAAACTTAGGAATAATATTTGGGTTGATTTATAATTTTAAGGAATTTTAGAAGTGGTCTTGCACATAATAATAGTACGTTATTTCTATTATTTCGTTTTAAAGAAATTATTATTTCAAATTTTTAAATACTGAATTTTTCGGGTTGCTACATCCTCCCCCACTTAAAAGAATTGGTCCCCAAATTCATATGATATGATACGACTACCAATTTACTATGGATATTTCATTCCATCACCTCCTCCACTTAGGGCTTTTCTATCACGAAAATAATATGGAACAAACTAAGGGTTTAGTGATGGTACCTTGTCCGCCTTCATTGGCATGATTCATATCTACGAGGGCTTGTAATCGTCCTTAGCGTGGAGTTTAGTTCTTCTTTGTTAAACAATCGATGACTCGATGTTGTTGACTTCCACATCGCAAGCATCTGCCCAATTTCTTCCAACAGTTATCAATCTGGTGCCCTGGTTCTTACAAAATTTACTAAATTCCCTCTACTTCACTTCCCCTTCATTCTCTTGCTATCTATGGTATTTCTCCCTTATTATCTTTGGAATGAGTAGCACGTTGCCTTTCAACACCTTCTTCTTATGACTCTTTTCAAGAAGTTCCAAGGTGTCTTCTACTAATTGAGCTCTCATACCATGTCTGAATACACTACAATATCTAGTGGAGCCAACTTTTCCCAGAACACAGGTCTCAACCCTTCTAGGAATCTCTTCACCTTCATCCTCTCCGTACTCACCAGATGTGGTGCGTACTGTGCTAGTCTTTCAAATTGTACTTCATACAGACATCATTCGTTGTTTTAAATTGGCGAATTCATTTGCCTTCTTCTCACGAATCCTCTCGGGAAAGTATTTGGTGTTGAAGAGTTCTAAAAATTTTCCCCACTCTATGTTGATGTTGGGTAATTGTAGACTGGCAGCTTCCCACAGGTTCTAGCATCGCGGTCCAACTGGAAGGTTGCCAGAAGGACTTTCTCCTGCTCTGAACATTGCATAATCCTAAAGATCCGTTCCATTGCCTTCACCCAATTTTCAGCTTCAACGGGATCTGGAGTTCCATTAACCTAGGGGGATTTATTCGTTGAAAGTTCCCATATAAGTCTCCTGCCCCATTTCTTGTCCTGCTTGCAATTACGTTGTTAAGGGCTTGAGTGTAACCCTGTATTCTGTGTAATTTGTGCATTGGTGCATGCTCGCCAGCCATCTCCTCTAGTCCCTACGAGTAATAATACTTATTAATTTCCTTCTTAAACTTAGGGTACTTATACATATAGTTAAGCTCCTAGCATAACCCCAAACTTTACCCAATCTCTCACATAGGTATGGTGGTTGACTTAGACACGGTTATGGCATTTCACCTAGAACATCCCTAGACTTAAAATATCCTAATAAGGACATCCTAGGCTCTGATACAACTGTCACCCCTACAATTTAGCAGCGGAATAAATCGGAGGGAGATGCGAACAACGAGTATGGTAACGACAATTGCGCATACTTTCGTAAGCATCAGAGCATCTAATAATTGAAATAACTCTTGATTTCATCATAAAATCACTAAGACTATTACAACCACTAATTCGGAGCCAAACACAAGGCTCAATGACATCACTATATTGAAAAGAAATCCAAAGTAATAACTACTAGACTTCATTGTACTAGGGTAACTTCATGAGTTGACTTCGGGTCGCTCATCACTCTAGTCTTGTCCCATTGGTACGTATAACATCATCGTCCGACTTACCTGAGACACAATAACAAATAACGAAGGGTGAGCGATAACGCCCAGTAGGACTTAAATCTCAGGATCAAGCATGCTTTAAATAATTAATGCATTAAATGGCAGAGTCTAATGATGAGAGCGAGTCATGTAAAGTCAAGAAAGTAATAGCACAAGTAACATGGTTCAAATAGCAGATGAATCAAGTATAGCGCGATGATTAAAGTCAAGTCACGATAGAAACATAACAATAGCAAGTAACGTCATTGTCGAGAAATGGCAAGCGACATGTATAGCAAGGAGAGAGAAAGTAGTTGATCATGTAGAGAGTAAATTACACTTTGATTGATTTTCGTCAATCGAGATGGTATAACACTTTTGATTAAATTTCATCAATCGAAATAGTAATGGCACTTTGGTTATCCGTAGATAGCCGAGAGAAAATATAGTACTTTGAATGCGATCAAGTCACGATAGAACGCAATAACTCAAGATAGCAAGTATCAAGCAGAGCAAGTAGAGCGGATGACAAGATAGCGCGTAACGAGATAACGTGTAACGAGATAGCGTGTAACGAGATAGCGGGTATGGTTGCACAATGGTGCACTTGTAGAATACGGCAATAGTCACTTCTAGGACAGTAGCCGTTTAGTAACGGTTTGCGATAGCACAGTAATCGCACAGTATGTTTGAACTCCTCAGACTAAAAGATAATAGTCAAATGTCTAGCCAATACAGCATAGTCAGAACCGGTGCATTGCAGAACACCGTCAATAGCCCCTGCAGGTATTTTCGGGTGGCTCTCTACCCCCAGGACTAGATTGGAGCCCTCGGACACTCTCTGTGCCCTACACAGTATGCATTAGATACAGTAGAGTCACAAGACCCATATTATAGCTCTAGACAGTCATGAACAGTACAAAACAGTAGGAGCCACACAGCTCAAAGAGTACTAAGAGAGTACGAGAGAGACGAGATAGTAGAGTGAACGTGAATAGACGAGCGAGTAGAGT
>JACBKR010001764.1:0-39578 GCA_014218235.1 Colocasia esculenta | reverse complement strand
GTTACATGATTATGATGTGATTTTGGGTATGGACTGGTTAGAGCGGTATGGTGCAGTGATGGATTGTCAGAAGAAGAGGGTGCACTTGCGGATACCTGGGGAAGCGTTCTACTTCCAGGGTATCGTACCTCTTACTTCTCGCTTTTTAGTTTCTGCTTTGAGGGCAGGAGGTTACTTGCTTCTGGTTGTCAGGGTTTCCTAGTTTCTGCAGTTACTCTTGACCAGATTGCCTCGGGAGTGGGGGACATTCGTAGTGTGTGAGTTTCCGGATGTTTTTCCGGAAGAGTTGCCTGGTCTACCGCCAGAGAGAGAGATTGAGTTTACTGTAGAGTTGGTTCCTGGCACTGTACCTTTTGCTCAGGCACCGTACCGTATGGCACCAGCAGAGTTGAGGGAGTTGAAGAGGCAGCTTGAGGAGTTGTTGGAGAAGGGCTATATCCGTCCTAGCTTTTCTCCGTGGGGGTCACCTGTTCTGTTTGTCAGAAAGAAGGATGGTAGCCTGAGATTGTGTATCGATTATAGGAAGCTAAATCAAGTGACCATCAAGAATAGGTATCCTTTGCCTAGGATTGATGATATCTTTGATCAGCTTCAGTCTGCTCATGTCTTTTCGAAGATTGACTGAGGTCGGGCTACTATCAGTTGCGGATTAGAGATTCTGACATTGAGAGGACTGCTTTTCGGACCAGATGGACACTTTGAGTTTTTGGTGATGCCGTTTGGGCTCACCAATGCTCCAGCGGCCTTCATGGATCTGATGCATCGGGTGTTCCACCAGTTCTTGGACCGGTTTGTCGTAGTGTTTGTTGACGACATTCTGGTGTACTCCGCTTCGGAGGAGGAGCACGCCGAGCACCTGAGGATCGTGTTGCAGACTTTGCGAGAGCACCAGTTGTATGCTAAACTTAGTAAGTGTGAGTTTTGGCTACAACAGGTTCACTTTTTGGGGCACGTGATCTCAGGTGAGGGAGTTTCTGTGGATCCAGCGAAGGTTGAGGCAGTTTTGCAGTGGGAGAGTCCCAGATCTGTGTCTGAGATTCGTAGCTTTCTGGGTTTGGCAGGTTACTACCGCAGGTTTGTTCGAGACTTTTCTCAGGTTGCTGCACCCTTGACTCGGTTGACGAGAAAGGGAGTTCCGTTTGTGTGGTCGGAGCAGTGTGAGCAGAGCTTCATAGAGTTGAAGCGACTGCTTACGTCAGCGCCAGTCCTTGCCTTACCTTCAGGTGAGGAGGGTTTTGAGGTTTGCACAGACGCTTCAGGTGTTGGTTTGGGTGCGGTCTTGATGCAGCAAGGTCGAGTGGTGGCTTATGCGTCTCGCCAGCTTAAGCCCCACGAGGAGAGTTACCCGACCCATGACCTAGAGCTTGCAGCTGTGGTGTTTGCTTTGAGGATTTGACGTCTTTACTTGTATGGAGTGAGTTTTGTAGTCCGTACCGACCACCAGAGTTTGAGATATGTGTTTTCTCAGAGGGATCTGAATATGAGGCAGCGTCGATGGATGGAATATCTGAAAGACTATGATTTAGCATTGAGTATAAGCCTGGAAAGGCGAATGTAGTTGTAGATGCTTTGAGTAGGAAAGCACAGATGAGTCATCTGATGCTTAGAGAGTGGCAGTTGTGGCAGTCTAGACAGAGGGTCTTTCAGAGTTTCGTCCAGTCGTCGACAGTTTGTGTTGGGCAGTTTGTTAGCGGCTCCCGCCGTTGTGAGACAGGTGCTGAGGCTCAGCAGGCAGATCCGAGTTGCACAGTGTGTTGCTTCTCCCAGAGGTTGAGCTTTGCGAGGACGGAACTGTTAGATTCCGAGATAGACTCTATGTTCCTGTTGAGGAGTCTATCAGGAGAGTCGTGTTGCAGGAGGCACATGGTTCCAGGTACTCGATTCATCCAGGGTCGACCAAGATGTATCATAGGTTGAGACGTCAGTTTGGTGGCCTGGGATGAAGAGAGACATAGCGGCTTTTGTGGCTAGGTGTTTGATCTGTCAGCAGGTGAAGGCCGAACATCAGCGTCCAGGAGGACTTGTGCAGCCTTAGAGATTCCGATGTGGAAGTGGGACCATGTGACGACTGACTTTGTTTGTGGTTTGCCGAGGACAGCTGGAGGTTTTGACAGCATTTGGGTTTGTGGACAGATTGACGAAGACTGCCAGATCTTACTGTCAGGACTAGTTGGGGTGTGAGTAGGTTGGCCACGTTGTACGTAGAGCGGATTGTTCCTTTGCATGGAGTGCCGATCTCTATTGTGTCAGACAGGGATCCTCGCTTCACTTCTGGGTTCTGGCGCAGTTTCCAGAGAGCTTGGGGACAGAGTTGGCTTTTAGTTCCGCCTACCACCCTCAGTCAGACGGTCAGTCAGAGTGGACTATCCAGACTTTGGAGGACATGCTTAGAGCTTGCTGTCTGGAGTGGCAGGGTATGGACAGCTCACTTGTTGGTCGAGTTCGCATATAATAATAGTTATCACTCCAGTATCGGTTTGGCACATATGAGGCTTTGTACGGACGACCGTGTCGCACTCCTCTTGACTGGTTCGAGGTTGGCGAAAGGGTTGTCACGGGGCCAGAGTTGGTACAGCAGGCAGTTGAGGTAGTTCAGCTTGTGAGGCAGAGGCTTAGTCAGCTCAGAGTCGGCAGAAGAGTTATGCAGATCAGCGCAGACGACCGCTCGAGTTTCAGGTAGGGGACCAGGTGTTTGTCCGTGTGTCTCCTATGAAGGGAGTGGTGAGGTTTGGTAAGCATGGAAAGTTGAGTCCTCGCTTTATTGGACCTTTCACCATACTGAGCGTGTCAGAGGTTTGGCGTACAGACTTGAGCTTCGTCAGAGTTGGCAGCAGTCCACGATGTGTTTCACGTGTCGATGCTTCGGAGATATCTTTCTGACGAGTCTCACGTTCTGCAGAGTGCAGAGTGGTCTGAGGTGACTCAGTGTTGACTATACCAGAGTTTCCATTGCACATTGAGATCTCCGAGTTCAGAGGTTGAGGAACAAGGCAATCCCTTTAGTTGTGTTGCGTGGCAGCGGCACGGTGGTGAGTCGACATGGGAGCGAGAGGATGAAATGTGCGAGCAGTTTCCGTACCTCTTTGGTGAGTCTTCTTTCCTTGTGTTATTGAATTTGAGGGCAAAATTCCTTAAGGGGGGAGGGCTGTAAGGTTTCGGGTCTTATCGGATCCTTATTGAGTCTTGTAGAGGTTCTGTGTGGTTGACGACAAGACTATGTCGTTGTAGCAGCCCGAAAATTTTAATTACATAAAAAATTCACAATAAATGGAAATAAATAATTCCATAATATCGAAGTATTTAAAACATAAGTACCATTATCGTATGTGCTAAAACACATCGGAAAATTCATAAAAATTATAAATCAACCCTAAATATTATTACTAAATGTTTCACAAAGAAATTTGTGCCAAGAAAAAATCAGATTAGCCAAGTTTAAAGTGTTTCGCGACTTATTATCGTAATTCATGAATAAGTCGTGTAAAATCATATCACACGTACGTGGATGAGTCAGAAAATTAAATAAAAATCATATATGGACTTCAAATAATATCCTCTAATGACCCATCAAGGAATTGGTTCAATAAAAATCATTTGGGCTAGGTTTAAAAGTTATTGCGACCGATTATCTAAATAAGGAAACAAGTCGGAAAAAACATTAACACGGAAATACGACGCAATCAAAAATTAAATAAAAGTGTTGGGGAGACTTCCAACATTATATATTGATGACCCATTATCATAATTGGGCCAATGGGCAACATTTGGCCCAAAAATCAAATAAAGCTAGAAAATACATAGAAATTCGTAACCATAAATAAGCTGAAATTAAAAAGAGGCAATTAGAGTTGAATTGAGATGCAATCATGCATTCATGGCAACCCAAATTCGTGCCTAACTATGAGGGGAGGTTTCCTAATGCCTCACACACTCAAAGGGAGGAGGAAATCATCAAAAAAGGAAACCAAACATGCCAATCCCGAAATCCTCTTTTCCTAGTTATAATAGGACTCCTAAACACCATGGTTACTAAATACTCTTCACCCAAACCCTAGGAACGAATTTAGAACTTGTTAGGGTCGTGTGGAGGAGCTCTTGGTGGCTGAGGAGCTGTGGAACGTCCACAAGAAGCCGCTCTTCTTCCCCTTCTCGTCTGCTGCGACCTGCACAAACCACTCTCTTGAAGTCGACCAAAGGTAGGTTTTCTCGGGCCAAATCTAACATATCCTATACCAATGTGTAGAGCATCAAGTTAACTTTCA
Source organism: Colocasia esculenta (assembly GCA_014218235.1). NCBI lineage: Eukaryota > Viridiplantae > Streptophyta > Magnoliopsida > Alismatales > Araceae > Colocasia > Colocasia esculenta. The sequence goes on along the minus strand of JACBKR010001764.1, from coordinate 35,316 downwards.
TTTCTCATTAGTTTCATCGAATTCATTTAGTATATTTTGAATATAAGCGTTTTGCCAAAGTCGCGCACTGTTAGAGCTTTTCCCGTTCTTCTTATTATTCACACGATTTGAGACCGAATTAGACTAAACATCAACATCAAAGTTCTCTACTTGTAGTCAAGATCATCTTTCATGTTCAACGTTTTGTCTAAAATTCTTTAGTTAGAGAGTTATGAACCCGTAAGAGAGTCATGCATAATACTGTGTTTTCGGGTTTGCAGTTAGCCTTAGGTTCTTCCTGTTTTGCTCGAGATTTAAGACCGAAGTAGGTCAGCCTCCAACATGAAAGTTCTTGTATTAGTCTATATGGTCATCTTTCATGTTAAATGTTTTGCTTAAATATCACTATTTAGAGAGTTATAAACTTCGTAATAGAGTCATGCATGATACTGCATTTTCTGGTTGCATTTAACTTTCACTTCTTCATGTTTTTCACAAGGTTCAAGACCGAATTAGTTTAAAACCCCAACAACAAAGTTCGTATACTAGTTGTCCTTGTCATCTTATGTTAGACGTTTTATCCAAATGTCAGTAGATCTCATGTACAAGTCTAACATGTAAGTCGCCATGAAGTCATGCATGTTTAGGGCTTTCCCACGTTTTCCAAATTTCATGTAATTAGAGACCGATTCAGACCCAGACCACACACAAAAGTTCTTCCAATAGATGTCCTCGACATTTTCTATGTTGTGAGTTTTGTCTAAAGGTCAGCATATAGAGAGATATAGGCATTTCATGAATTACACCCGTGTCAAATCATGGTAGTCTGAACCAAGAGCATGTCAGATCTATGTCGGACTCAGGCGCAGACCCTGTGAATGCGACGGCCCGATATGTCGCATTCTGAGGTCGGGTCGCGACAGTACCTCTGTCGCGTTCTGGTTGCGACAGTACCATGTCGTCTTCTGCCTGCCTGATCTGACGACCCCGTCGCCTTCCTTATAGCCTGTCGCAATCTCAGGATTTTACCTGAAACCACGTGTTTTCCTGCATAGTTTTCCGCATATGCCCAAGATCTGTTTAAATATGATATTTACTGTGTAAGTTGCATGTCTTGGGTCTGAGCATTACATGATTGTTATTTAATGACTTAAAAGCGATTAACCCATTTAAAAAGCTTTAATTACATGAATGCTATTCTAAGTGCTCCTTAAATGTTATGATCCATTCGTGCTACTTGTGATTAATCTTCCTACTGTTCTTCCACGTTTAAATGAATGGTTATCTTAAAATCTTGCAACCATGATTAGTTAAAGTGCATAGTTTTATTCCATGTTATATTGTCAAGTGTTTCTTGCGAGTTTGAGACCGATGGTTCGTGAATTGAGACACGCGTACCGCACTACACACTAGCACTATTAGGCAGCCTTTTCTTGGGAAATTGGAAACTCTCTACCGGTCATTCCGAATCGGTAGACTAGCGACCTTTTCACCAAGGCCTCCGTAAATCTCCTCTGACCATGGATTCCCACATGGCCGACGAGTTGGTTGTACCATTGAAGTTCCCTAGAGATAGCGTGCACTTCCTTTCTCTTCTTGTTCTCGTAAGCGTGACTTACAATCTAGACTAAAGCCATTAATGTAAAGATTGAACTAAATGAGAAATCGTACCGTTATGCTGCCGAATTTAACTCTTGATCATTGTTATCATGAAATCATGTTCAATTTAATTATTACTTCTTCTCATCATCATCATGAACATGACATCACACATGCTTACTTATTGAAACTCTCATTGGCCATTAAAATGACTGTGGGTATCTACATTTAAAAATTTAAGTGAGATGCTGACAGGGCACGGCGTGTGTCCAAGGGCTCCAATCTAGCCCCAATGACGGCGAGTCATAGATATACTGTTAACCATGGGGTATAATGATTACTGGCGTTGCATCTGCGCTGGGAAAATCGTGCGTGCGTGTTGAATGATAGATACATAACCACATACACGTGTCCTAGTGTACATTCTTGATGGATCTTTTCTCGATGTACATTAGTGTCTACGTGCCTGATTAGTGTTACTTGATCGTGCTCGTGCGTGCTTGCTTGCTTGCGTGATATGGCCATCCTGCATTTAATGCAATTAGTGATATCTTGCGTTCTTGAAAGCTATTAACATCAAGTGAAATCTTGCGTGCTTGTACAAAGCGATCTATTGCTAGTTCTTTCTTGTCACCTTGTTCTCAAATCTTGTTCTATCTTGTTCACTCTATCTAGCTTGTTTTATATATCATGTTTTAACGAGTTTTATTCGTACTTGCATATCATTCATCGTGCTTACCTAGTTCTAAAATGCTAATCACTTATATCATTGCCCGCACATTGAGATATAAATCCTACTGGGCTAGTTTGCTCATCCCCTACTTTTTACCCATCTAGGTGACTATGAAGTTCAAGAGGAAGAGCAAGTCGAGGATGGGAATGCGTCCGAGTGAATAGCGTTCCAATTATGAGTCTACCTATAGTTAGTTTATTTGAGTGTTAGATTCTTGTAGTAGGAAGTGAGGTATATGTACTTTTGCTTTATTGAGTCTTAGTCCTGTAATAGTTTCCACTTTGAATACAATAGTTGAGATTTGAATACAATTTATATTGAGTTCAACATGTGGGCCTATTATGATGTTGTGTTGATACACATTTAGTGCGTGCTAGCTAGAGGCTTATTTGCCGACTGTCCACGTCTCGAAATATCGACTCGAATTATTCAAAATAATATCCGCTGCGTAATTCTCGGGACGTGACAGTCGTTGACTTGGGGTTGACGGCGGGGGCTAGCCGTTGACTTTGTGTTGGCGTCCAGCGATGTGGACGTTTGTTGTTGAACTCAACGACAAGCGATCTGGACGTCAATCCTTTGGCGGTTCAGTAGGCGGCTAGAGATGTGGACGTCTACTGGTCGGGCCTGTAGAAATAGGGCAGCTCGAGAGCAGAACCCTTTCTTCTCTTTTCCTCTCCTTTCCTCCACCTTTGCCTTTCTCTATTTCCACAGCTTCTGATGGTTGATGGGAGCTCGTGGGAAGGCTCTGGATCGCGTGGCGGTGCTTGATCGGGCGGGAAACACGAGGTTTTGGTGCGATTCGCGCAGAGTCTTCGGGGGGTTCCAGCGCGATTAGTGGCTGTTTGGGGGTTATTTAAGCGTTCTGAGGTAAGGACTTAACTCCTATAACCCTCCTTAGCAAACCAGCATGCTCAATTGTGTGAATTAGTATGCAAATTACGGTTTAGGGTTGGGTTATACCATGCCGGGATTTTGGGTGTTTTGAGTGATTCAAGGGTTGGATCACTTATTTCTGTAGTTCTGGTAGTGTAAACTGATGAGAGGAAGTATTCCCTTCCATCAGTCGGCGTTCTGTTGGGTAATTCTGCCCAGCTGGACTGATCTGGCGCTGTTCTGGGTTTAGGGGACTTAAGAGCTTAACGTCCACATCTGTTGATGTTGAGATCTTCAAGGGTGATATAAACGACAAGGTCAATTGCCGTTGAGTTAGGGTAACGACATGATGAGTGCCGTTTACTTCATATTGACGGCAATCGATATGGCCGTTATATCCTGTGTCCCAGCAGACTTGAGTCTTGTATTTCAAGGCGAATGACGTGTGATGTCCGCCCTGTTAATGCATGTGGGCCAGGCTTAGAGTGTGACTCTGCTGTGCATATGAGTAATAGTTGTGACATGAGATGTTCACTTACTGTACGGAGTTTCAGGCGTTGAATGTGTTCCGTCTGTTGTACGTGCATTGCGTTACCGCGTGCCCGTTTCTATTATGTTTCCTAGGCGTGGGTGCGACTCCGTCTAGATGACTAGCGTGTGGTGTCCTCCGCTAGTGAGCCAGGATATCGAGTGCGACTCTGTCCTGTGCGTACTCCTTGTGCTGTTTCGAGCCGGTCTCTGTGGAGCCCCTTCTCTACCGCTAGGGTCAAGCATAGGGGAAAAACCGGTCGTGGACCAGACGCGAGAGAGAGCGTCTGTAGTGTGCACACGTGGCTGGGGTTGAGAGCCTCTGTGGTGACGGGACGCCGAGCCATAGACCCTAGCTGAGACCTACTTACTGTGTGTGTGTGAGTGTGTGTTACTGAGCCACGAGGTTTACAGTTTTGTGTTGTGGTGCGACGTGTACTACCTTCAGTTTTTACTTTCCGCACTTTAGTACTGTTACCGGTGGGGTTACTTTTCCTACTGGGTCTCTTTCTTGAGACTCACTCCCCTCCTTTCAGGTGGGTCTTCGTCGACTCCCGTTCTAGGCGAGTCTAGCCACTCCAGTGTTAGTGCTCTTAGCTGCAGTGAGTAGTACTTTTGTTGTACTTCTGTACTCTGTACTTTGCTCAGACTCTGAGTTGTACATGTTATGTTCATATAGTGGAATTTTACAGCTTTACATGGTGTGTATCTTCTTATATATAGTCCTCGGACATTCTTCCTACCCTTCCGAGCTTGTCCGTGGGTTAGCGGGTCAGAATTCGGGTTACTGGTTGCTTACTGGTAATGCGGATTCGGGTCGTTACAGATAAGAACCCTCTAACAAAAGGATTTACAAAAGAGGAGAAGAATGTTAGTGAGGACTGAAACCCCGGGAACAGGGAGAGAAAGGGTCGGGACCCTGAGTAGGTAGTGAAGGTGGAATCGGGTCAGGCCCGAGATCAGGAGGGGTTAAAGGAATGAATTGCAGAATGGAGAGTGGAGGATCTGGAGGATCAGAAGGTGAATTGGAAGGAAGGGAATTGGCACCAAGATTAGACGTCCCTAGAGAAGGTGGACCCGACCTGCAGTTAGGAGGCTCGGGTGGAAGAGGAAGAGGGGAATCCTGAGCACCGGGAAGATGGTCAAGTGACCCAGGTGGATATGTCACTCCTAATAAAAATCTATTTATCGGGAGTGATAGAATAAACACGGAAAAGACACTATATCCATCATTACTTAGATAGCCTCATAAGTGTCTAATTACAAAAGTTTCCTCATAAGTTCCCATGAGGAATAAGTCAAAAGAAACTTATTACATCACATTTACTAATCACACACTACAGAAAAGTACATAGATAGCTCCTTGTAGATTCGTGGTTCACTCAGCACTCTTTTCCCCTTAATCATCTGTCCATCTGGATTACCTGAAAAGTAGAATTCTGTGAGCTAACTAGCTCAGTAGGATTCAAGTTCTATGATCAAGGAGATCAAGATACAAAGTAAGTGACAAGGAATTTACATGTAATCATGCTTTTGCATGCCAAACTGAGATTACTATACGACACTAGATAGCAAAGTTATTGAACATTGAACTCAAGATTCAAGGATTCATAGTAACATTCAAGTTCAGATTTGAACAATATATTTGAAGAATATTCCATTATTATGCAACAGAACCCTTAAAAAAAGATAAAAACAATATTCGTCGGGCTGTTAAACCACATTGAACTGTGATTTAGTGGTACTGTAAGGACGGACCGTATAACACCATATCACAGTGGTTCAAGATAGCCCAACCCAATGAAGTTATTTCTTCCCAGGTTTCAAAGTTTGAGATTTTATAGCTCATTTCATATATTCTAGAGCATACCATGTGATGATAAATTTAATAATTAATGGCATAATATCACTAAATACTAAAAACATATGAAAAACAAGCATAATTCCAAAATTACAAAAAAAAATCCAAGAGGAATGGTCAAATTGTGAGAATAAGGGGTCGTGACGAAGGGAAGAGGCCCTTCTTGCACTAGAAGGGAATAGTTTCGATTGAGTGGAGAAGAGGGATTTTAGTTTACAATCTAGGATCAACTGGTTCGAGCGTTGTTTGGATCTAATGCATATTGGATTGATCTGCTTGAATCATAGCATTCTAAAGGACCAAATGTGGTACCCTTACTGATCATCCCTAGGTGTCGTGATCACCCAAGACAATGCAACATCTCCAAACTGCACCAATGGGTAGAGTTCGACAAACTATGGTTAAAAGATCAAAATGCCCTACTCGAGGGGCAGAGGAGAGATATTTTACATTAAATACATAGATACCTTGAAAACTATCATATTCTCGAGTATATCCTAAAAATCTTGGCCTCATCAAATATACCTATAAATGATAAAAAAAATATAGTTATATCCCTTGGGTTAACTTAATTTTAACACTCTGGGTATTTAAGTAAATACAAAAGGATGGAAACACAATATTAAAAAGTGTGAAGATAAGAATGAAAATACTAATTGAATAATATAAGTTAAGAGTCGACTCTCTAGACACTTAAAGTCACTAAAATCGATTATCAAGTCACAAGAAACTGACATAGATAAGTAACCCATGGTTAATGGTTTGGCCAACTTAACCTTTGGTCGAAATAAATTGCCACCAAGTCACCTCGGGAATGGTATCTTCTGTTGTTGCAGCGACCCACTTCCACCCGGTACGGTTATACCAACCCACATCGGATGAGAGCAAGCCGCCACAGGGGAGAATACCCCAACAAGTAACAAATGAGCTGAGATATACACAAATAGAATTGAATAAATGCAACGGAATTTAAATGAATCTTATTCCATCAACTTTTAAATCCACATACCACAGTCTGTATAGTTCAACAAGAGATACATAAATGCAACATGTTCCAAATACATAGCTGACTCCAAGTACATTTGAACAAAATTCAAATTCATTTGTAGCTTACATACTATGAAAGATAAATTACAAGTCTTCAATCACTTAGTCCAACTCCACTTCAATCTTGCTAGCTCCTCCGCTGCTAATTTCCTGAAATGTTTAGCAAGAGTGAGTCTACACAATAGACTCAGCAAGTAACTTAAGATTCAATACATACATGCTTTTTATCAATTAAACCAATAAAATTTCAGCAGTTAAATCATACATGATCACACTATAACCTAAACAATTTCATTAAACAATTATCTAAACAAATGTAAACTAAAATCTAAACAAGATCGACTAACATCATGGTGTCATTAACATGAGTAAAATACACACTCACACGTTTTCATACTTTATCCAAGTCATTGCAAAGTTTGCACAACTAACCATGGGAACATATACAAGATAGGTAGCACTCCTAGCATGATTCTAGCCACTTAGCATGCAATCATAACACTTCACTTCACATTTAGCTTGCTGATTTTATACAAATTTTATACAAATCTTATCACATCCATTTTACCTTTGCATAGGGATCACTTTTAACTACACAACATAGTACTAAGCACATGTACATCAATAGTTCAAATTTCATGAATAGGAAATCATATACTTACATTTTTGGGTACTAATAGTAACATCACTTTGAACATTTGAAAATTTATACATCAACACATACACACACACATTCATACACATCAATAACAAAATATCAATTATCACTATTGTCATTTACACTTATACAAATTTCTCATTACATACAACCATATAATTAACCTTGGCTTTCACATACACTCACTTTTTATCATTTCACTTTTGCACATAACATGTGCCACATTTACACATATCTTGCACATACCTTGTGCTATGAACACATATCACTTTTCACATCACACTTATGCTTATTTTCACATAATGCCAAGACACAGCCCAAACCACCATTAGACGATCTCATAACACACACATTCACTTTCACTTACTTAATCACCGGCACAGTGATAAGTCTTAGTTCCTGCAGAAATCGGGGAAAGCCCTTCCCACCATTACCAGTGGAACTTGTCCACCTCCAGGATTTTACAAGACCCTTTGCCAGGGTATACACTTTATCAAGACCCTTTCCTAGGGTATCACATAACTCATTGAGCTTTCCCGTAGGGGCATTACTACAGTACAGCTCCAAGCATCTAAGGTGGCAGTGTCTTATGGGCATATTTGGTTATCTTGTCACATTAACCATTTACACACATATACCACTTGTTCTCTCACGTCTCATGCACACACACTCATACATAATTCACACACACATAAGTCCTCATTTACTGATTTTAACCTCACTGTTGCAACTGCCAAATAATCATAATACAGATGTAATCATACTGAAATTTACTGAATCATATCAAGTCACAATTAACATGCTCACATAGTCATTTTCACAAAAAAAATCCATAACAATACTTACTGTCATCAAAATAACATGAGATTTTAACCACAGACAATTTAAGGTTTATAATCGCACATACAATTTTCAGACTTTTCTGAATCATATTACATTTACAGAAATTAAAACATTCAGTTTCATGCTATTCATAATTCACTTAACATGGAACATAACACGTATCAGATTTAACCATTCACAACCCTGATTCTAACATAATCATCATCACAGAAATTTTCCCTTGATTTATTGCACAGCACACAATTTAATGTAAATTCTACAATTTCTATGCATGTCTTTCATTTCCAAGACAGAAATTCCAGTAAATCCCACAGTCATGGAAAAATTCTCAAAATTCCAGGGCATGGACTGATACATATACACATGGTATAGAAAAATCTAGGGCATTTAATTCCTCAGGAATTAGGTAGACAGTAGATGAACATGCATCATCCATTTTTTTTCCAACATGTATTTCAATAATCTAAAAATTCATGCCATCCACAAAAAATGCAAAAATTTCCACACACATCACATTATCTATTTTACATAGCAATAAAATTTACACTATATCCTCATTGCGAAAACATATCGAAAATAATCATCTACCAGGAAGAACAGCTCACTGTTCTATCCTGAAGAACTTGGCGGCAGTCTTTGGCCGTTCAAGGGTTCGGACGGCACGATCGCTGGACGCCGATGGGAAATGTGACGACCCTCATTATACCGGTACGGTTATGCCAACCCACGTCGGTATAGTAAAGGTTATCACAGTGGGACATTTACCCAACACTATCACATGATTGAGATATACACAATATAGATACAGAGTCGCGGAAGTAAAGGACTAACTGTCATCACATTCCATCATCCACATTTATCATACATGATCCATATAACAAAATAAAAGACTAAACTTTCATAATTGAAATTAAACCAAGCTACATTGTCCACAAAATTAAAGTTCTACATTTAATACATAGTTGTCCACAATTACATAATGATAACTCTAATACAAGCTACAATTCACATACTATGAAACAAAAAGGGACACTACGTCAACTCCACCAGCTAATCTCCACGCTCGGAGTCGCTCTCCACTGTCTCCTCCAAAGGTGTGTCACCAACTACACCTGTACGCCGAAGCAAGGAGTGAGTCTAAAAGACTCAGCAAGTAGCTCCATACACATCATTCATGCATACATCATAGTAGGGTCTACTATTTCAATTTGCAAGGCAACATATAGCATGCTTGAACATTTATGAGAGACAACCTATCATGGTATTTCTACAAAATCAAAACACATGGTACATGGTTTAAGATGTTTCAAATAACACTTCTATCACAGGCTTTCTACTCATTTAATCACATGAAGACTACATGTGACGACCCAACCAGCAAACTGGCCCAACAACCGTACAGTTGGTAGACTTCCCAGGAAGGTCACCCATCTGGGACTACTCCCAACTGAGCACGCTTAACTTCAAGTTCTTTTCCTGCTCGAGCTCTGAAAATGACTAGTCCGAGTTATTGGTAGTCTACTGATTTAGTCCATTTAACATATTCTTATATGGGGTTTACAATCTACCCCTCTTATATAAGCGACGTCCTCGTCGCTGCTCACATATAGCACACAATCAAACCCCAGGCAGGCAGGATTCTAGAGGTGGCCCCCACAGGCTCAAGAGGTGGCTCCCACTATGTAGCACTTTGCGCCATTATGGCCTCAAGAGGTGGCTCCCATAGCGTAGCACTTTGCCCTGTGGGCACTTAGTTCCTGCACTTCCGGCTGGGCAAGGCTCTGATACCATTTGTGACGACCCAACCAGCAAACTGGCCCAACAACCGTACCAGTTGGTAGACTTCCCAGGAAGGTCACCCATCCTGGGACTACTCCCAACTGAGCACGCTTAACTTCAGAGTTCTTTTCCTGCTCGAGCTCTGAAAATGACTAGTCCGAGTTATTGGTATCTACTGATTTAGTCCATTTAACATATTCTATATGGGGGTTACACTACCCTTCCAATTTGACTATAACATGATAGCAATTTATATGGATTAGAAATATCATAGCATGAATGTACGTAACATATTCTAACACATTCACTTCACATGGTTACACATTCCCATATTTCACATAGTTCATTTTTCAAGCATTTCACATGTACACATGTTCACATTCTAACATAAATGGTTCACATGATTTCACATTTCACATTTGCATGCTCACATATATACACAATTTCACATGTTCACATAACACATTTTACACATGTTCACATATACACATTTCACAATTTATTTGCCGTGACATAGTCCAACCACCACTAGAAGGACACATCACATACACATAACACATAGCACATCACCTAGGCATACAGTGATGACTCTTGGCACTGCGCACTGCGCCGGGAGAACACGTCTCCACCCTAACCAGTGGTACTTGTCCACCTCCAGGATTTCATCCTAATGCCCTTAGGATATCTTAACACATTGAACCTTCTCATGGGGACTTTTCCATGATACAGTTCCACAGCCCTCTATGGAAGCAGTGTCACACACGGCACATTTTACACATTACACATTCCGATTAACACATGTTCACATATGATTTTCACACTTTCTTGGTTATGCACATGGTTCTGTTCATCCCTAGCATGATGCTACTAATAACAGAATTCAAGCATTTAGTAGCTCTCATGGATTAATTGGAACACCTTATCTAACCTTAATCATGATACATGTTTATACTCATTTTCACATGAAAATCTCATAGTGTAGGCTACTATTATCAAATTTTCCCGAAAATTTTACCACATGCTGTTTTCGGGTATAATAACACACATACAAATTTTCACATTTTTCTGAATTCACATGCATTTATAGAAATTAAAACATTCAGTTTCATGCCTTTCTTAAACTAAGTCCACATAGAACATGACATGGATTTCAGATTTGATCATGCACAGTCATGAACCACACATACATATAGCACAGAAATTTTTCCCGAATTTATTTCCCAACATATGATTTACTAGATTTTCACAAGGTTACACATGCTTTCTATTTCTCATTGTAGGAATTATAAGAATTCACATGAATATGGGAAAATTCCCAAATTTGCAGGGCATGGACTGATACATATAAACATGGTTCATAAAATTCTACAGCATTTAACTCCTCAGAAATCATGGAAAAACAAATTAACCAAGCATAACCTCTTTCCTACACATGCTTTTCAATAATTCTAATAAATTATGCCATCTACAGAAAAATACAGGAAATTCCACACACATCACATTACCTATTTTACATAACATATAAAATTTACATTATATCCTCATGCGTAGAAACCCGGAAATTAAAGATATAGGGCAGAACAGTTCACTGTTCTGTCAAGGAGAACTAAACGGCATACTACGGACGTTTACAAGAGTTGGCGGCAACATCGTTGGCCGCTGACTCAAGATCTCAACGTCAATGGGTCTTGCCGTCAAGTTCGGACCTGTGTAAAAACACAGTCCGAGCTCTGAATAATGGTGAATGTAGGGGATCCAGGACACGAGGAAAATCTATGAAAATGATAAAAACCTCCTAGACACATACATGGACAATGTGAAAGGGTTACTTGCCTTTGGAAAAACTCCTAAAGGGATCAAATTAGTTGGAGAAGCTCTCCTGGGCAGTCCCAAGAAGCCTCCAAGATGCCTCCACTCCGGCTTCTGTGATGCTCCCCTCTGAAATCCAGGGCGGGGATGTGTAGCCGGTTATGTTGCCTTCCTCCTTGTCGAAGTAGATCTCCAGAAGAAGCCTTGGATCGCCGGATCAAAGCCTCCAAACTTCAGGTTTTCTCACAGGAAGCTCTAGGGTTTTCTCTCCTCTTCTCCCTTCTTGCAAGTGTGAAAATGGGTAGTGGGGAGAGGCCATTTCGGGTTCAGGAAGTAGGGGAGGCCTTCACCCACTCACCATGCCGATCTGACAGTTTTGGAGCCGTTGGGGGACTTCCCCCCAATGGCTACCATACCTTGTTTCAGAAGACAGCAGCTCTGCTGCACATGCAGGCCAGAGATGCTGACGTCCAGATCGCTGGACGCCGGAGTGAGTGTTGGCGTCCAGGGTTGGACGCTGACACCACCTCAGCGGCCAGGGGTTGACGCCAATAAGGCCTTCGGCCAGAACCCTAATTATGCAGAAAACCATGCATACCAAGCTTCTATACATGCAATATGTACATGGTATTATATTCATACTATCATCATGCAATACATACATTATTTACGTTTAATATAAAACACATGTACACGTATTTATACTTTTAATATCCACGTAAATACGTACATACATACTCAACACAATAACTCACATAAATACGAAAAATACGACGGAAATTCGAGGGTCTTACAGGAAATCTTGGCGTCAAGGGTATTGACGCCAAGTTCCTGTCTGTGCTAGGGCACAGACCGAACTCCAAATACAGAGTGAAAGGGAGAGTCCAGGACACGATTTAAAATCCACAAAATTTGCTGGGACCTAGGGACATGTATGGGATTGAGATCTATGGGTTACTTGCCTCTCAATTAAACTACAAGATTGGAATAAGCTGATGAAGCCCTCCTTGGGCAGCGCCAAGAAGTCTCCAGAAATCCTTTGCTCCGGGTTCTAGGGGGTTGCAGGTACAGTCCAACGCCATGAAGGGTGCAGAATTCCCAATGTAGTAATCTAGAAGGGGGGTTGAATAGATTACTGTCTCTTAAAAACTATTATCACGTTCTTTGCTAAAGCACAGATTAACAAGACAGTATCAAGATCTAAACTATGTGTAGATGAAGTAGAAACCTATCTAGCATGTGAAATGCAACGTGCCTATCAAACATCTATCGTAGAAACGATCAAACCACGAGACACGCAGATTTACGTGGTTCGGAGTACACAACAGTGTATCCTACGTCCACGGCACACACACACACATAGAATAAACTGCTTATGAGCGAGTTCGGTGACTACAACTCACACACACACGTGTTCTCTGACGTGCACCCACGATCAGAACAACACACACACGTGATCTCAAGCACAAGAGACGCTTGAATCACACAAACACACACACGATGGATAGGAATGTGAAACAGGAAGAGTTCAGAGTATGGAGTAAATCTGATGTGGAACTCTTCTGAGAAACATCTGGATGGAGTTCAAACTTCGACTTGACTGCTTTGGATTGACGGAGAAGGTTGAATCCACGACGATCTATCTTCAGTACTGCAGGATCAACTGATCTTCGGTCTCTGCACTGCAGACTTGAAGCAGAGCAGCAGCAACTCTTTTCTCTTGGGCTTGGCTTTAGGGTTTTTGGTGTGGCTGCTTCTGTACGAGATTCTCTTCAAAAGGATGCTTATTAGTTGTGTTTTCAGTGGAGAGTCGTGGGACTTGAAAACACAATCTTGGTATGAAGGAAGGTTTCCGTATTTGAAGATCCTCTAGGTCTGTCGACAGGTGCTGAGTGTCTGTCGACAGATTGCAAACATATTTGCAATAGACAGACTTCAGGTCGCTCTGGCTGTGGCATCTGTCGACAGGCGACATCTATCTGTTGACAAGCAGAGTCAATTTTGCCAAAATACAGGACTCTGGCTTTCTGTCTGTGACATCTGTCGACAGGTTCTGAGCATCTGTCGACAGGTGCTCTCAGTACTTTTCTGTCTGATCATAGCTGTGGCATCTGTCGACATATGCCTTGGGGTCTGTCGACAGGTACATGTATACACTGTACTTGTGATCATTTTCTCATGATTTGTGAAGGCTTGGTTATATGCACTTGTACCTACAAGAAAGCATGTATAGTTAGGTATAATGTAGACATGAGTAACCAAATATTGTGTTATGTTAATTGACATGTATGAAACCTCAATTCAACTCATTCATCATTAAAAACATTGTTTGATTATCATTTATCATTTAGAATGTGAATGCACTTAGTTTCCAGAATATGAACCCAACATTCTCCCCCTTTTTGATGATGACAAAATTATTATCAATTAGTGCTCATGAAGTTGAGGTTTCTTCTCCCCTTTTGACAACATCAAAAGTAAAGACAACAATCACATATGTAGATTGCACAGAACATGTGATTTCATTCATAGGAAAGTGAGCATTCACATGACAAAAGTGTGAACTGAAGTAACATGAAGTGAAGGAGAAAATACATGAAATACATAATAGAGAAACGACATTGCTCAGACTTAAATTGAAAATACAGGACATGACCCACTCCTAGACATCAAATCTATCTAAGCAGCATCCATCTCAGGAGGGATGTCAATGTATCCATTCTTGCGTGCAGTCTCTCAAAGCCATGTTCATCTGCACTTGTAGCTGTGCTATCAAATCCCGAATGGAAGGATGAGCAGCTACTCAACACCAGCATCTCCCGGAGCATCTAGTGGCTCTGACTGGGAGTCTTCATCATCTTCTTCAGCATCTTCTTCATCAGCAGCTTGATCGTCATCCCCGATGTAGTCTTCATCCTCGGCAGCAGCAGCAGGGCCTTGCCCTTGAGTTCCGGGGTCACTACCCCATCCACTAGCTTGTATCCATGCGTGTTGCGGCAGTGATATCAAAACTGTTGCGGGAGTTGAGGGAGACACACTCACTGTCAGGAATGGGAATGCCAATAAACTTCAAAAGAGAAGTAATTTGGCAAGCGAAGGGCATGGATCTCCTGGGTTGGTAGAAGCACTGAATGATCAAGCGAAGCATCAGGAGAGGAAGATTGATGGGTTCACAATTAAGGAAGAAGGTGAACAAGGATTTGTGAACATTGGTGACGAGTTCACGACTGCCATGCTTCGGCGCAATGCAAGTGGTGAAGATTTGGTGAATCATGCGGTTGAGGGGAGGGAAAGTGTTGGCATTGAGCTTAGCAATCTCCTTGGTTGTATCATAGGGTGAAGAGTAAGAGGGGATAGTAGACAGAAGCGTCTGGGTGATGATCAAGAATATCCGCCCCGGTGTTCGGATTTCGGGGGCAGTGCTAAAGAGGTTAGCAGTGAGTTTAAAGGGAATGCCCTTGTGATACCCCGAAAATTTATTCATTTTATATTGTTCATGTATAATTATTTGTTGTGTGTATAGGTGTGTATTCAATTATGCGTATTATAATTTCTATATTCATTATGAACTCATGCATGTATATATATGATATTTTTCGTGAGAATAGGCAATTAGCTAAATTGATGAGTATTGTGTATACTAAAATACTAGGCTTGTAATACTAAGTAATACTATGCATGCTAATCTAATTACCGATGTGCATGGTTATGTTTATCTATTTCATGATAATGTATATAATTATGTTGTAAATATATGAAGTACATATATATATACATATATGTATGCTACCTTATACATATGATATCTATCTATTAATCCTATGTACATCAATTCATCTATAGTATGTGAATAATACATAGATAATATTGTCCATATAATAGATAATTTGCTATGGACGATGTAAGTATATGTATGCATTTTCATACAAGTATAAAACATACATAATTGTGCATGCATTATCTAGTTATCAATGTAAGTAAATCTCATGAATATGGTGCGTGTTGTACACATAGTAAGAAATTATTATCATATATTTTGTAAATAATCATGAGTTTATTTCCAAACATGCAATATATATTTAAACGGTGTTGAATTATCTAATTATGAGGTGCCTATTGTATTTAATTATTTTAGTGCATGTAGTTAGTATTATGGATGTGCGTATGTATACATACATGTGTTATCCTTGTTTAAATAATATTTATCTACTTTAAGCGTGTTAAATTATTTAGGGGTGTAAAGTACTTGGATGATAATATGCATACAATATTTAACTAGTAATGAACACATTTAATCATAAGTTCATGCGTAATGTATGTAATTATGCAATGTGTACGTATGTGTGCATATATGTATGTATGATGCATATTGTCTTAATTATGATTAGTGTAAGTTGTAATTAATTAAATATTACATAATGCAAGTATTTTATGTGGTAATGATTATGAAAAATTTTGCATATACTAAATTATTTTAGTGCATTTATGCATTAAATTCAAGGTAATCGGTGTTTCGGCTGCACAAGGGCTGCTGGCGGCCAGGACCTGGACGCCAAGACACTGTGGCGGCCAGACCTGGACGCCAAACCCCAGTGGGCGGCCAGACCTGGACGCCAACTTCAGTCTGGCGGCCAGACTTGACGTCAAATGCCAGGTGACTACAACCGATGTTGACGTAATATCCAGATGCGTAACGGTTCCAGAATTGTTAATGTCGTGGTTTGGCTAGTTTCAGATTAGGAAAACTTCCTAAACCTTGGGTAACCTACCCTAATGCGTACCCCAACCCTGGAACCTATAAAATACCCACTCTTGGATGAGGAAAAGGCTTTCAACATTTGGTGAAAACCCTAGCTCCGAGATGGTGAAAAGCTGATCTTTAGAAGGCCGGATCCGTCACTTGGAGGTGTTCCCCGAGGAGCTACATCAACTGGGAGGTAGCCTATACATAGAGGAAGAGATTCCAACTCGAGGAGCCATCTACATCGACAGGAGAAGAAGATCTAAGGCGTTTCCGACCACCTTTTGGCAGGGCCGAAAAGGGCTTCACCGACGATTCTGATCTTTGTAGATTTTTTAAGAGGCAAGTAAACCTAGATCTTGATCCTATACATGCCCCTAAGTCCTAGGTTTTGTACAGATTTTCCTCGCGTCTGGAACCCGAATTCACCGTTGTATGAAAATTCGTAGGATGTGCTGCTGGGAGCAAGTAGAAGGCAACATAGGTTGCAGTCAAGTTCTTCAGAAGAAGTTAACGGCAACATCCTTGACGTATAATCTTCAGGACCTGAAAGTGTTACTTTTGATCTTCTTGTGCTGTTTAAATAATTCTGGACATGGGTATACTCTGAAATTTTTATAGGTGATTGTGTACTGTCAGTAGGTCATATCATGAGGTTGCCTAAATTTTCTATGAACCATGTTAATTATTAAAATTCAGTGACTGAGTAATGAGCATGATATGAACATGTTTAAATCTAGTATAAATGGATTTTGTGGTAAATAGTTTCATAAATTTTCCATGACAGATTGAATGTTGGTATTAGGTTTCTATTCTGTTAATGCCTAAACATATGATATGTCTCAGGCTAATGTTCATTAATGATATTTCGATAAATATGTCTGAATTCTAGATTTAATTATAGAAATTATGTTCACTGTTCGAAAAATCTGAAAAAATGTATATGTGACATACTTACTGCTAATGACTGTGATAAAAATTTAAAATCAAATTGATGACAGCAAGTCAGTTATAGTTTAAACATGGAAATTGTTCATGTAGATGTATGAATTCAATCTTATGCAATTCAGTAAATATACAGCATGTTTAGGACTGTAAGGTAAGATGTTTTAATTTGAAAACAGTAGTACCATGATTGGGTTAACTAAGACATGTGAAATTGATAATTTAGATGTGTAAAGTGATTAAGTATTATATGAAAAATATGTGGATAGGGTGAGAAAATGTGATTAAACAAATGAGTGATAATTGGGCCAAGAATGACACTGCTACCCTAGAGGCTTCGAGAGCTCTACATAGAAAAGTCCTATGGAGGCTTACATTGTAAAAGTTTGTCCTAAAGGCATTGGGAAAAAACCGGAGGTGGACAAGTACCACTGGATAGGGTGGAGAGAGCTTCTCCCGGTCTGCGCAGTTACCAAGATTCACCACTTCATTGCCTAGGGGGGGTATGTGATATGAGTTATGTGATATGAGTTGTGTTATGAGTTATGTGTCATGAGATGTGATGAGTTATGAGTATGAGATATTGTTTGTGTCCTCTAAAAGGTAGTTAGGACTATGTGTCATGGCATTTTAAGTAATTGGAATATGTTAAAGTGTAAGATTATATGCGAATGTGGCACATGATGAGTGCAAATGATATGATATGTGATAATTGTAAACCCAAGAGTAAATGATGTGAAGAATATGTGAAAAGATATGTAAGAGACAGTTAATGTTAATGAGAGTATGCTTACATGTGAAAACCGATGTGGTAATGCATAATGTTCTATTTTCATGCATTAATTACCTCATTTGCAATATCATGCTTATCATCATGTCATGTAGTTTATTGTTCTTCATGTAATAGTGTATGTGAATAAACATGAGTAACATGTCATTTATGCAACATGAAAGATGAAAATGTAGAATTGTGAATTGATAAGATAACATATGAATAAATGTAAATCCATGAAATTGAATGTAATCATGTCAAAACAGCAAGTAAAGTGTAGTTATGAAGGTGATAAATACATGTAATATTAATTAGATTCCATGCTAGATGTGATGTTTTGCTTAGTACAAAGTTTCATGCTTTAGTGCTTATTGTTGCCAACCAATTGACCATGTTTTAACTTATCAATTCATGTTATGAAATATGAAACCATGTATATGAGATGTATGTACATTTAAAACAGCAAGCAAAATGTGAAATAAATATGAAGAGTGCATGTGAAAGCGAATAGTCATCATATTAGTTTGTTCATTCCTTTATGTCAAATTCTATGTTCTAGTTGTAGAAATATGTCATGAAATGAATTAATGTGGAAATGAAGGAATTATGTATGTGTTAAGTGTAAAGAATAGTACAAGTGTATAGTAATAGTATCCATGCTTTAGAATAAACATATGATAGAATGAAGCATGTCTAGGTGATTAAAAGTGTGTTGATAGCTAAGAGTATGTTCCATGTGTTTGGGAGTTTAAATGATAGTATGTATTCATGAGGTGTTAATAGCTTAATGGAATGTGATATGTTAAGATTAAGTCTTTGTTTACTTGCTGAGTCTTTGGACTCACCCTTGCTTCGGCGTACAGGTTGACAGGTATCCCGTGCTAGGGGGAGAGACGCTATCTTGGAGGAGAGACTTCTGAGGAGCAAGTAGTAGTTGTATTTTCTTTCATAGTTTGAATAAAAATGTCATTTGGACAATGTAGTTCTTCATCATGTAATAATGTGGACTTGTCATTTTTATTTTCGCTATATAGATTGTGGAATATGTGATGGTGATGGACTAAAGTGGAATTGTTTATTTTATTCCGCTGAAATAAAATTGCTATTACGTACTTTCAACCTATTGCTAGTGTTGGGTTGATCCCACTGTAATGACGCTCTTTATACCGATGGGGATTGGTATAATCGTACGGTATGAGGAGGGTCGTTACAGCCCTTCACAGAGGTGTAGAACTCATTATCGGAGGAAGATAGGTTGTTGAAGAACTCGGTTACGGCAGTGGGAGAGTATGCCATATGAGCGTAGAGAGAAAGACTGTCCAACCCTGGGTATCGAACAGGGGGGAGGTTGGGAAGAGATCGGCCAATGAATGGAAATCCAATAATTGGAGGAACGAACTTTGTGAATGTACCCTGAACCGTGTGAGATGGAGACGGGGAGGTACGACCATCTTGGAAGGCGATCATCCGGTGTTTGGTCCGGCGTTCATTGTGAGCCCTGGATCCTTCGCCGGGCGAGGAGGAGGCGGGACGGCGACGTGAAACCAACTTCTTCGCCTTGGGGCCATGGATGGGATGAGGCAAAGAGGAGGAATAGGAAAGAGGGCTGGAGAAAGAGAGGAGCAAGGAGATGAAGCCAGGGGATGGAATAGGGTTTCCCGTCCAGAAGGGGAAGGAGGTGTTTGGAGAGGAAGAAGAGAAGATTGGGGTGGTGTTGGAGGTGGAAGGGCCGGAGATGCCTATATAAAGAAGTGAGGGGAAGTTTAAAAGGCAATGGCCCACCAAATCAGCCCCAAACGGCGTGCCCGTTGGGCTTCTGAACAGAGCAGCCGCCGTCTGTCGACAGACAGATTGTCATCTGTCGACAGATGCTCCAGAATGTTACCTTGTGGGTTTTTGTGTGTGATTTGAAAGGGAACTCTTGAGCAGTGGTTGTTTGCTGTTACCTAAGGTGAATAGATGATGAATACATATTTAGAGCCTATCATATACATGTAGATGAAAAGCCACTTCAACTAACTTAATGGTTCAAACATAATACATAGTTAGTCTTAAGTTGAAGCATTAAGAAAACAGTCACTGATATCAAAGGAAACACTTTACCCTTCTTTGTTAATTAGAGTGTAGGACAACACAATCCTCATAGTTGAGGTTCGAATGATCAAGGAGAGAAATATCTAAATGCCAAGACATTCAAAAACATCAATGACCCATGGGAATTATCACTCAGTGGAGGCTTCTCACTATTCCATTATTTTCTGTATTTACCATTCTTTTATGCAGAGGGAAAAAGAGGTAATTAAGAGAACTTCACACCTTGAACATGAGGATAGACATTATACGTGCCCGTACCCCCAGTTACTCAGTGAAAGTGTCATCATACCGTGTACAGAGTTGACGAATTAGCCTTTGACGCGAGGGCAAACATTGGTGATGCCCACTCCCCGGGTTACTTAGCAAGAACTCATCATTGCTCTGCATTTTTCCAAATTTAATCATTTTAAATCTAATGGAATGAAATTTTTTAGAAATAGGTAGCTTTTCTCCAAGTATTGTTTTAATAACCCAAGATCATATAGTGATTGATTATCCATCAATTGTAGACATTAAACTCAGTGATCATAAGACTTTCAAAAGAGAATCATGTTGCCTACATGTAAATTATGAAGAAGAGTTAGGTGTTAAGTTTTGAAAATAGTGAAATGTTTCCAGAATGATGGAACCTAGACTCAACTTGAGTATTATGTAAAAAATCACAAGATTGTTGAAAATTGCTTTAATATCTTATGCACATGATGTGATCATATATGTTATTAACACCATATAACACCTTAGACATTTTTAAAGAAACCAGCTCAAAGAGTTTTTTGATTGAGTAGGCTTGAAAAATGCAAGTAGAAATGTGTCTGTCGACAGCAAAGTTGAGGTTGTCGACAGTCACACTCAGACAGATAGTAGGCTGTGCGGGGAGGACAAAACCTGTGCAATATGTGGATGCCTATCTGTCGACAGGGAAGGTAGGGGCTGTCGACAGATCCTTGTTGAAGGCCAGTTTAGAGAAAGAAGGGAATGTGAAAAGATCATCCCATGTGAAGGAGTTAATGAACAGCAAGGAGAAATGATTTCCTCACAATAACACCCAACTTTTGAACTAGCTCCCCCATAATGTGTGCTCATGAGAAGACTAAAAAATTAAGCAATGCAATTCAATTCAAGAAGATATGCACACATGTATTCAGCAGACCATTCATGGAATTGAGACTGTTTTGGTTTTTTTTTTTTAATTTATTTTTTTTTTGTTTTTCAGAGTAATTTGGCTAATGAAAGAAACTTACCCCTTATCCAACATGGATGTCCCTTCATGGGCTCCAACTACGGGTACTTGGCGGAGAATATTTTCTCACATAATGAAGGTTTCAAACAAGCCGAACTTGTTTTTCCACAAATCACCATTGATATACCCCATAGTTGTTGCTTACAAGGAACATCATCAAGGACTTGGGATTTGTGTCACTGAATTTTACATAAGCCTAATTCTCTTCTAAGGGATGTGAACCTATCCTCAGCCAATGGTTTTGTAAAGATATCAGCTAGTTGTTGTTCTGTTGGTATGAAGCTAATTTCCAAATTTCTATTGGCTACCTCATCTCTCAAGAAGTGATGACGAATTTCTATGTGTTTTGTCCTAGAGTGTTGAATGGGATTTTGATAAATTGATTGCACTAGTGTTGTCACATAGGATTGGTGTGCATCCAAGGTCAATGTCATAGTCACACAACTGACTTTTATCCACAACACTTGTGTTGCACAACTCCTGCAGCAACATATTCTGCCTCTGCAGTGGAGAGTGCAACCGAATGTTGCTTCTTGGATGCCCACGAAACCATGCAACCACCAAGCATCTGGCAATAGCCACTAGTGCTCTTCCTGTCAATTTTACATCCAGCATAGTCAGCATCAGAATATGAGATTAAGTGAAAGCTACTACCTGCTGGATACCAAAGACCCATGTCATGTGTACCTGAGAGATACCTGAATATTCTCTTAACTGCAATTAGGTGGCTTTCCTTTGGACTAGATTGATATCTAGCACAGAGGCAAACACTGAATTGTATGTCAGGTCTACTTGCAGTAAGATAGAGGTAGTGAGCCAATCATACCTCGGAAGTGTTTAGCATCTACGGTTTACCTTTTTCATCACTTTCTAGCTTAATGCTTGTGCTCATCGGTGTTGAGGCAGGTTTTGCAGTTTCAAACTGAAATCTCTTGAGAAGCTCTTTGACATATTTTTCTTGGTTTATGAAGAAGCCATCTTCCATTTGCTTGACCTGCAGACCAAGAAAAAATTGAAGCTCCCCCATTAAACTCATCTCAAATTCACTGTGCATGTGATGTGAGAATTCTTCACACAGTGAAGGGTTAGTAGAACCAAAGATTATGTCGTCCACATACACTTGAACAACAATGATGTGTGTGCGAACTTTCTTTGTAAAGAGAGTTTGGTCTACTTTACCTCGTGAGTAGTTTTGCTTACCAGAAATTGGCTTAGCCTGTCGTACCAAGCTCGGGGTGCCTGTTTCAAACCATAGAGAGCCTTGTGCAATTTATACATGGTTTGGTTTGTCATGAAGTTCAAAGCCAGGTGGTTGAGAGACATAAACTTCCTCTTAATGTAGCCATTTAAGAAAGCAGTTTTAACATCCATTTGATATAGTTTGAACTTGTTTGAACATGCATAAGCTAACAAGATTCTGACTGCTTCTAGCTAGCTACAGGTGCAAAAGATTCTTCAAAATCCACACCAAATTCCTGATTATAACCCTTTGCAACCAGTCTAGCCTTGTTTCTCACCACCTTTCCCTCTTCATTTAGTTTATTCGAAAGACCCATCTTGTTCCAATTACAGAAATTTCGGGGGTTCTAGGAACTAAAATCCAGACATTGTTTCTTTGAAATTGGCCTAGCTCCTCATGCATAGCATCAATCCATGAGTTTTTCTTTAAGGCTTCTTCAACATTTTTAGGCTCCACTTGAGAGACAAAGGCTAAATGATCCTGTTCAACTATTTGATGAACTTGAGACCTAGTTTGAACTGAATCATTTATGTTACCTATGACATTCTCAAGTGGATGTGCTTTAGAGTACCTCACATTGTGATGTTGAAGGACCGGGTTGATCTTGCACTTGAGAGACTGTTCTGGAGGAGGGGTGCTGGAGGACTTTCATGTTGTGGTTCATCCTCTTGTTGTGGATCTTGTGCAGGTACTTCATCTTCATTTCTGAACAGAAGTCCGTCATCTTCATCATTGTACCTGCGTAGATAGCCACTGTTTATTTTTGGAACTGACTTAGAGATTGTATTTGGTTTGCGTTGCAGTTCTTCAAGTGTTGTTTCTTCAGTTTCATCTTGAAACCTGTAAAAATTAGAACTGTTAGATTTGGTTTCAGATTCATCAAATACAACATGTGGAGTTTCTTCCACTTTTCTGGTTTTAAGATTAAACACTCTATAAGCTCTAGAGTGTTCTGAGTATCCAAGAAAAATACCTTTGTCGCTTTGGCTTCAAATTTGTCCAAATCAGTTTTATCATTGTTATGTATGAACACCTTTGAACCAAAACTCTGAAGTATCCAAGGGATGGTTTCTTACCTTTCAGAAGCTCATAGGGAGTTTTCTTGAATACGGTCTTACCATGGCTCGATTAAGAATGTAGCATGACGTGTTACCGCTTCTGCCCAAAAGGTTCTTGCAAGTTGATTTTCGACCAGAAGCGTACGAGCCATCTCCACCAAGGTTCTATTCTTCCTCTCCACAACCCGTTTTGTTCTGGAGTTCTTGGGGAGGAGAACAAGTGTTCTATTCCTTGGTTCCTGCAGAAATCAGTGAAGGAGTTGTTGTCAAATTCTCCCCGTGATCAGTGCGGATGGAGCATATCTTGTGGACATTTCCATGCTCAATTTTATTGAAGAATTCTTCAAAAACATTAAGTGCATCATTCTTATGAGCCAGAAATTCACCCAAGTGAACCTAGAAAAAGTCATCTACAATGACAAAGCCATACCTTTTGCCATTGAGACTCAGTGTTCTAGTAGGTCCAAAAAGGTCCATGTGCAACAGTTCAAAGCTTTGGGAAGTACTTACCGGTGCTTTCGATTTGAAGGATTTTCGGGTCTGTTTCCCTGTGCACATGCATCACAGAAATTTTCATTTTTATTGAATGGGATTTCAGGAAGTCCACTTACCAGTTTGAGCCTCATGATCTTGTGCAAAACATTGTAACTCGCATGACCAAGCCTACGATGCCACAATGTAAGCTCATCCTGTTTATTTGCTACAAGACATAAATCATTATTTTCTGGATCATCTAAATCAACCATGTAGATGTTATTCATTCTTTTTCCAGAAAAACTTGAGACTTCCTATTTCCTTATCAAAGATTTGACATGAATCTGATTCAAAAACAATTTTATGGCCCTATCACACAATTGACTTATGCTAAGCAAATTGTGATGAAGACCATCAACTAATAGTACATTATCTATTGAGTTGGAGGCAAACTTACCTACCTTACCTGAGCCGATGATCTGGCCTTTGTTGTTACCTCCAAAGACAACGTGACCTCCGTCCTTTCCACGAGCAAACTGAATTTTTCTTTATCGCCCGTCATATGCCTCGAGCAGCCACTATCCAGGTACCATTTGTTTTGATTGTGAGCTGCTAGGCATTCCTGCACATGTGGATTAGACAAGAGGTTTTGGTACCCAAATTACTTTGGGTGCGTTTTATCATTATGCCAAAAAGTAAATGCTTTGGAATCCAAATTGTTTGATTTTCTGTTTTATTGGATTGTTCCAGCATTGTTTTCATTGTGCCCAATCTTTTTACAGATGTTACATGATGATGGCTTATGAACAACAGTGGGCTTTGGATTCTTAGGAGCATGCATAGGCATCTTACCCTTTTGTTGCCTAGTGAACTTAGCTTTAGGGACTTGCTGTTTTTCCTTGGGACATCCCTGTTTGGGGTTAGTAGCAAACTCCTTAAGCTTAGTTGGAACAAATTTGGTAGCCTTAGGTTCCTGGTTTTTACCCTTGGATTGATTTTTCCTTTCTTTGAGGGATTTTGATTGCTAGAACTTGGGGTAGGATCAATGAAATTAGTCAACAGATTTTTGCCAATTTCCTTTGGCTTAGGATTTTGAAACCCAATCCCATGTCTAGCAACAAACACATTGGATCCTAGGATTGCATCTAGATTTTGTTTGCTCTTAACAAAACTAGATAGATCCTTGATTTGCCTTTTAACTCCTTTTCAGCTTTTTCCAATTTCTTTTTAGATTAGCATGCTCACTGTTTAGAGTTTCAAGAGAATTCATTAGATCATCTTTCTCTTTTTGAACTTCTTGAAGCTTAATTTTCATGCTATCCATCTCTTCACTGTGTGTTTGTTCATCTATTTTCATCATGTCAATTACCTTATTCAGAGACTCAATTTATCATTATTATCAATTTCATGAACAAGGGAATTAACTCTCTTCTTGAGTGCTTTATTTTCTGATTTGAATTGACAGAATTTTTCAAAAAGGACAGTGTAAGCTTCTTCCATTCAGTAGTAGAAAATGATTCAAAGGAAGAGTTTACCTCAGAGGAGTCATCACTCCTTGCCATGAGACAGTGAATCTCGTCATCTCCTGAGGTAGCTTGACTTTCATCGTCATCGTCTTCATCACTCCATGTAGCCAGCATTGCTTGGCTTTCTTGAAGACGAGCTTGTCCTTTTTCAGTTTCTTCTTGAGCTCGGGGCACTCTCCTCTCATGTGTCCTGCTTCTTGCACTCATAGCACACAACATCAGATTTTTTATTGGACGAATCAAACCTGTTGGTGCCTTTTGGAAAGGTTTGGAGTTTCCTGAACCTCTTCTTTTGAATTTTAGGAACTTCTTAAACTGTCTAGTGAGCATGGCCATTTCGTCATTCTCACTATCAGTGGAGGTTTCAGACTCAGAACCTTCTGTTGGGCACTCTTTTTGGAAACTGAAGATACTTTGTTGGAAGCCTTCAAGGCAATAGACTTCCTTGGATTCTCTTCAGTTTCTTTCTTTTTACATTTAGTTCATAAGTCATGAGAGATCCAATCAATCATCCACTTTCATTGTTGAAAGATTCTTGGAATCCTCGATGACAGTGACTTTGGTGTTCCAAGAGGATGGAAGAGACCGAAGTATCTTCCTCACCAAATCACTCTCTGAGTATTCCTTTTAAGACCTTTCAATCCATTTATAAGTACCATGAATCTAGCAAACATGTCAGAAATTGTCTCATCATGGTTCATCTTAAACATTTCATATTCTGAGACGAGCATGCTTACCTTGGATTCTCTCACCTCAGACGTACCTTCATATATCAACTCGAGCTTGTCCCACATCTCCTTAGCTGAGGTGCATGTGGAGAACCTCGAGTATTCCTTCGGGTGGACCGCGCACTGCATCATGTTGAGGGGCGCTCCAGTTGAGTGTCCCTTGGAATTTGGTCCTTGGTCCAGGTATTCGTTCTGAGGCAGTTGTATGCTCCCTTTTGACTATCTTCCATAGTTCAAATTTTGTGCACGGAGAAACACCTGCATACGGTTTTCCAATAGGGATAGTCAGTGCCATCAAAGAAGGGGGGCCTGGTCACTGAGTGTCCCTCGGCCATATACCCCTTGTTAGATTCCATTTGACCGTGAATCTCCTGATCGTTAGATCAAATAGATAAAGCAATAAATCGGAGAAACTCGGCTCTGATACCAATTGAAGGGTTGCGGAATTCCAATATAGTAATCTAGAAGGGGGGTTGAATAGATACTGTCTCTTAAAAACTATTATCACGTTCTTTTTGCTAAAGCACAGATTAACAAGACAGTATCAAGATCTAAACTATGTGTAGATGAAGTAGAAACCTATCTAGCGTGTGAATATGCAACGTGCCTATCAAACATCTATCGTAGAAACGATCAAACCACGAGACACGCAGATTTACGTGGTTCGGAGTACACAACAGTGTATCCTACGTCCACGGCACACACACACAGAATAACTGCTTATGAGCGAGTTCGGTGACTACAACTCACACACACACGTGTTCTCTGATGTGCACCCACGATCAGAACAACACACACACGTGATCTCAAGCACAAGAGACGCTTGAATCACACAAACACACACACGATGATAAGAATTGTGAAACAGGAAGAGTTCAGAGTATAGGAGTAAATCCTGATGTGGAACTCTTCTGAGAACGTCTGGATGGAGTTCAAACTTCGACTTGACTGCTTTGGATTGATGGAGAAGGTTGAATCCACGACGATCTATCTTCAGTACTGCAGGATCACAGATCTTCCGGTCTCTGCACTGCAGACTTGAAGCAGAGCAGCAGCAACTCTTTTCTCTTGGACTTGGCTTTAGGGTTTTTGGTTGTGGCTGCTTCTGTACGAGATTCTCTTCAAAAGGATGCTTATATAGTTGTGTTTTCATGTGGAGAGTCGTGGGACTTGAAAACACAATCTTGGATATGAAGGAAGGTTTCCGTATTTGAAGATCCTCTGCGTCTGTCGACAGGTGCTGAGTGTCTGTCGACAGATTGCAATAGATTTGCAATAGACAGATTTCAGGTTGCTCTGGCCTGTGGCATCTGTCGACAGGCGACATCCATCTGTCGACAGGCAGAGTCATTTTGCAAAAACACAGGACTCTGGCATTTTGTCTGTGACATCTGTCGACAGGTTTCTGAGCATCTGTCGACAGGTGCTCTCAGTACTTTTCTGTTGATCACAACTGTGGCATCTGTCGACATATGCCTTTGGGTCTGTCGACAGGTACATGTATACAATGTACTTGTGATCATTTTCTCATGATTGTGAAGGCTTGGTTATATGCACTTGTACCTACAAGATAAAGCATGTATAGTTAGGTATAATGAAGACATAGATAACCAAATATTGGTTCATGTTAATTGACATGTATGAAACCTCAATTCAACTCATTCATCATTAAAAACATTGTTTGATTATCATTTATCATTAGAATGTGAATTCACTTAGTTTCCAGAATATGAACCAACACGCCAGGGAAGCTTCTCCTA
The DNA here is from genome assembly GCA_014218235.1 of Colocasia esculenta. NCBI lineage: Eukaryota > Viridiplantae > Streptophyta > Magnoliopsida > Alismatales > Araceae > Colocasia > Colocasia esculenta. Next base: position 7,026 of record JACBKR010001764.1, on the reverse strand, counting down.
GTTATGGCCTTCCTCCTTGTCGTAGGAAGATCACCAAAAAAAGCCTCCAGTTGCCGGATCAAGCCCTCCAAGGTCAGTCTTCCTCTCTCTCTCTCAGTTAGGGTTTCTGTATAGTAAAGGCCAAGAGAGCTCTCTAGGTGCAAAAAGGGGATGTGTTTTAAGAATAGGGACAAGAGGGGCTCACACAGGGGTTGAAGGGACAGGTAAGGGCCGTTGGGAAGAAATCTCCCAATCAGAAGCTGGCCCAATGAGTGCTCTCTGCGCTCTGTTGCGCACAGAAAATTAGGGATATTGACGTCCACATCCATGGACGGCTACATTAGGGTTGGCGTCAGTCGATATGGACGCTGACATATCATGGGCGTCCATCCATGTTGACGCCAAGACACTCTTCTGCCAGAACTTAAAATCATGCAGAACCATGCTTAATCCACACATATATGCACATGAAACCTAAGTAGTATAGTGTATACACCACTACACCATGTAAACATCCAATATTTACTACTATCCTACACATACATACATATGTACATCAAGATAATAACACGTACCTGAATATCTTCATACGCATACAATGTATATATATATATATATATATATATATATATACATATATATACACACAACATGACTCAACACACGAGAACTGTGTTACACTACGTATATACATACAATGTATGAGGTATAATATGTATATTACTACACCGTGCAATCCATAACGTTTATACTGGGCATACACATGCATACATAAGTACACTAAGATAAGATGTACGTAGGTATCTACCTATGCGTACATGAGGTTTTACATAAGCGTGACTCAATCACGCGGCAAAATAAAATGACAAGAATTGCGAGGCTTCACAATCATTAGGAGGCAATATGAATTAAGTTAGCTAGGAATAATCTATTCAATAAAGTAGTTCTCGCTTGCACTCCATACGTACATGCAATGTACGAAGTACAATGTACACATTAACTACACCATGCAAATGAACAACGTTTACAACTAAGTATACACATGCATACCTAAGTATACCAAGGTGTTACGTATGTAGAATTAGGTATACAATTATTACACGCATATGATAACCTACATACGTACATACACATATGCACTTCATATATTCGCACACAATATCCATGAAAGGGGTAATATAAGGTATACTTAAACATTTAGATGGTACTTGCATAATATTTAAACACGATACCTTATACACAAAATTGGCCAATTACTTATATTCATAATAACAATATACATCTACGCATACACACATGCAAAATTTATAATTATAATATGCACCACTTTCATGCACGCCATTTATGCAAGAACAAGTAAACAACATATACATAAAGTATAAGCGGGAAAAGAAAATTCGGGGCCTTACACCCTCTCCCCCTTAAAGAGATCTTCGTCCTCGAAGATCGGATCACGTACCCTTGATGACATCTTGTTGCCGCTTCTAGTCCACTTAGACCGGTGCCTAATTTCCTGCCGATGGCTTTCCTACTACTGGAACATCTCGGGGAATAAACCTCTTCTTCTGATTCGGACAGTCTTTAATCCGATGATTCTTGCTACCACACTTGAGACATCTTCCAACCTCGTCCAACATACGTCTCCACCGTGGCGCTTGCCACAATGCACACATACGGGCTTCTCATTACCGGACAAAACTACTGACTGAAAGGTTGATTCTATTGGTACCATAGTTGGTGTTGTTTTCATGAGTTCTTCATCTTCCTCTTTTGCCGTTGAAATGGTTCTGGTAACATTTCTAATCGGGCTTTCTTCTCTGCCAAATACAATCCATTTCACTCTCTTGTTTGCACGCCCGCTAAGAGCCACATCCATAGTTCTAAGGTCAAACGCCGCCAGTCTGGCTCTCATTGACGGTCTAAGCCCCATTACAAACTTCCTTGCCTTCCGCCTCTCATCAACAACTATGTGGGGTGCATATCTAGACAACTCTGTAAATCTAGCCTCATACTCCAAAACTGTCATCGATCCCTGAGTCAATGCTAAGAATTCTGCTCCATTTTGTCTCGTATATGCTCAGGAACATACTTGCCTGAAACATCCTTACGAAATCTTCCCAAGTAACCTCTAGCTCCACTCCCTCAAACTGCGTGCGAAGAACGGAAGACCACCACACATCCGCTCGCTCCTGAAGCATGTATGCCGCCAGACTGATCTTGTCATCCTCTGCACACCTGATGGCTCTGAATATCTTTTCGATTTCCCTGAGCCAACTTTCTGCAATTAACGGCTCACTCTCCCCCTTAAAAGAGGGTGGAGCCATCCTCTTGAACCTCTCCATGACGGATACACCTCCTGAACCACGGTCCTATTAAGCTGGTGCTGGAACCTGAGCCTGAACTGAGTTTGAAAAGCCGCTTGTGTTTGCGCTTGAGTTGTATTGCTTGTACAATCCCTTGCATAACCGTACCATAATCAGCCAACGGTGGCGGGGGCGATCCTTGAGGTGTTGGTACTTCATGCTGCTCTCTGTCAGTCCTACTTATCTCTTCATCCCGAATAGGTAAGCTCGAACGTCGAACCTCTCTAGCCATTGCTACGAAATAAACATCAAGTTAAACTCCATTTATCCCTATACTTAACATGTTATCATGTATTTATCTTACTACTTTTCTAGTACTATCTTAATTATTCCTTGGATCGGCTATCCACTACAAGGACTTAGAGATGTGATTTAGTTGATGGGTATTTATGTATAAGCTCAACCAAAGTCTCTGATACATCTCTGCAGCGACCCACTTTCACCCGGTACGGTTATACCAACCCAATCGGATGAGAGCAAGCCGCCAAGGAGAGAATACCCCAACAAGTAACAAATGAGCTGAGATATACACAAATAGAATTGAATAAATGCAACGGAATTAAATGAATCTTATTCCATCAACTTTTAAATCACATACCACAGTCTGTATAGTTCAACAAGAGATACTAAATGCAACATGTTCCAAATACATAGCCGACTTCAAGTACATTTGAACAAAATTCAAATTTCATTTGTAGCTTTACATACTATGAAAGATAAATTACAAGTCTTCAATCACTTAGTCCAACTCCACTTCAATCTTGCTAGCTCCTCCGCTGCTAATTTCCTGAAATGTTTAGCAAGAGTGAGTCTACACAATAGACTCAGCAAGTAACTTAAGATTCAATACATACATACTTTTTATCAATTAACGCAATAAAATTTCAGCACTTAAATCATACATGATCACGCTATAACCTAAACAATTTCATTAAACAATTATCTAAACAAATGTAAACTAAAATCTAAACAAGATCGACTAACATCATGGTGTCATTAACATGAGTAAAATACACACTCACACGTTTTCATACTTTATCCAAGTCATTGCAAGTTTGCACAACTAACCATGGGAACATATACAGATAGGTAGCACTCCTAGCATGATTTCTAGCCCACTTAGCATGCAATCATAACACTTCACTTCACATTAGCTTGCTGATTTTTATACAAATTTTATACAAATCTTATCACATCCATTTTACCTTTGCATAGGGATCACTTTTAACTACACAACATAGTACTAAGCACATGTACATTCAATAGTTCAAATTTCATGAATAGGAAATCATATACTTACATTTTTGGGTACTAATAGTAACATCACTTTTAGCATTTGAAAATTTATACATCAACACATACACACACACATTATACACATCAATAAACAAAATATCAATTATACTATTGTCATTTACACTGTACAATTTCTCATTACATACAACCATATAATTAACCTTGGCTTTCCCATACACTCACTTTTTATCATTTCACTTTTGCACATAACATGTGCCACATTACACATATCTTGCACATACCTTGTGTGACGGCCCTCATTTACCGTACGGTTATACCAACCCACGGGGTATAGCGAGTGCTGCAGCCACAGTGGGACATTACCCAACGATACAAACAGCTGAGATACACGCGAATATATATAACAGAGTAGCGGAAGTAAAAGAGAACTATCTCCATTCATTCATCATCCACATTAAACATACATACAGCTTACAATTTGCAAAAAGGAATAAAGTTCACATGATTTAATTTGCTGAAATAGAAATACAATGTCCCCATATTACATTCTTTTAATGATAATTCTAATACAATGTCCAAGTACATACTAAGAAGTACACAATCACAAGGATCTCAAAAACTGGCTAGTCTCCACGCTCGGAGTCCGTCTCCGCTGCCTCCTCCGAGGGTACTGTGTCACCAACTATACCTGTACGCCGAAGCAAGGAGTGAGTCTAGGGACTCAGCAAGTAACACTATGCATGATATACACGTACAAGTCCTAGTGGTTTCTACACGCACATTACACTTGCAACACATAGCATACTAGTCCATTTAAGTTTTCAACCTATCAGGAAGGTTCTACAATTTTATACATGACGCATGCTTTCAGATTTCAAAAGTGACATTCACCTATCACATGGTCTCTATTCAATTCACTCATGAGACTTAATCAAACGTGAGAGCTTGACATGAACGATTGCATACATGAACGGGGAACATAATTAGCATGGATTCCACATGTCCTTAAGCACATACATAACTTTTTATCATGCTTTAGGTTGCTGATCTCACATGGTCCAATAACTATAACCCACACATGAAAGCTATAACGTTGCTTAAACATAACACATGAACAATCCATCATGCCATTTTGCTCACATACTCATTTGTTGTTCTAACATGGATTCTAAACACTTTTGCACACATAAACATGAGAATAATGACATGCATTTTCTGAATTCACTTGGTTTCAGATTCAGTTTCACATGGTTTCTATAACACATTACATATCTAAGATTTCACTTTTTCTTTACACTAGGTTCTCTTCTCACACGTTTACACTTTACACATACACATTCACATATCACTTACACATTACACATGATCACATACACTTTACACATTACACTTTACACATATTTTAGTGTCGTGAACATAGTCCAAACCACCAAAGAAGGACGCATTCACATCACATAACACATAGACGCCATCTAGGCAATACAATGGCGACTCTTGGACTGCGCAGACCGGGAGAACAAGTCTCCACCCTAACCAGTGGTACTTGTCCACCTCCAGGATTTCCCCTAATGCCCTTAGGGTCACTTAACACAATGAACTTTCTCAGGGGGACTTTTCCCTGATACGGCTCCACTGCCTTCTCGGAAGCAGTATCACATTGGCACAGTTTACACTTTTACACATTTACCGTTTTACACATGGTTTTACACTTGACACTCTTCATCTCGTTCACTTTCTTACTCACATGAACACCTCTGTTTTTTCCTAACATGGTACTACAGAGTTTTCAAGATTCAACACATAGTAAACACACCAATCATGCTGGTTTAAACAAAATAAAATCACATTACGATCATATGTATGAATTATTCACAATTCACATGAAAAACATGACTTTTTATTTACTGTTCCAATTAACCTGAAATTTTAACCACATGCTGTTTTCGGGTTCAAAATCACACCCTCAATTTTTCAGATTTTTCTGAGCTAAATAGGATTTACAGAAAATCAAACACCTAATTAGCACATTATTCACAATTTACGTTAACATGGAATTACACATCATGCAATTTACCACTTGCTGTTTAGCCATAAGCTACCAACATATGCATGAAATTAGAGTACAACATTTCCCTAATTCATACATCTATGGATTTAACACTACGAATCATTTTACATACTTCTATTCTATCGAACCGAAACTATTAACAAATTGCACAATCATGGATAAGTTTCCTAATTTGCAAACACACATGCTGACCCACAATCTTCATGATTAGACCGAAATCAAGGCATTCAACTCACTGTAGTCATGGAACATGGGTTTGCAAAATTATCTACAAGTCATGCTCACAAGATTAAAGACACCATTTTTCCACATTCACCATCACACCACATTCATTCACAACCACAATGCACAATATACATAGCTTATAGGAATACCATATATCCTCATCACGGAAATCATAACGAAATTAACGTATAAGAGGGACAGAACAGCTCACTGTTCTGTCCTGACGAACTAGACGACGGTCTCTGGCCGCTGACTCAGAGTCAGCGGCATGGTCGATGGACGCCAAGGAAGAACTGGGCGTCCAGGGACCTTGCCGTTACTCAGGTCTGTGCAGAAACACAGACCCGAGCTCTGAAATTCGGGTGAAATGGAGGGTCTAGGACTCGAGGAAAATTTCACAAAAATCATAAAAACCTCCTAGACTCATACGGGGACACCATAGATAGGTCACTTGCCTTTCAAAATTTCTTCTAAGGGATTTAGAGGCTTGGTGAAGACCTCCTTGGGCAGTCCCAAGAAGTTGCAGAACCTTCCTCTAGATCGCCTTCCTCCGGGTTCCTGGGTGATCTCCACGCCGAGGGGATGATGGGGAAGCCTTCCCCTTCGCTTCAGCTCCCTCCTTGATGCATAAGATCTCCAAATCCAGCTTCAAGGGGTCGGATTTGAGGGTTCTAAAGTGGGGGTTTTTCTCACAGATGCTCTAGGGTTTTCTCTCCTCTTCTCTCCTTGCAAGGGTGAAAATGAGAAGTGGGGAGAGACCATTTCGGGTTCAGGATGTAGGAGAGCCCTCACCCACTCACCATACTGATTAGACAGGCTTAGAGCCGTTGGGGAACATCCCCCAATGGTTGCCATGCCTGTTTCAGAAGACAGCAGCTCTGCTGCGCATGCAGGCCAGAGAAGTCGACGTCCAGATCGCTAGACGCCGGAATTAGGGTTGGCATCCAGGGCTAGACGCTAACACCACCTCAACGGCCTGGGGATTGACGCCAATAGGGCCTTCGGCCAGAACCCTAATTTATGCAGAAACCAAGCGTACCAAGCTTCTATACTTGCAATATGTACATGGTATTATATTCACACTATCATCATGCAATACATACATTATTTATGTTTAATATAAACACATGTACA
>JACBKR010001763.1:0-39712 GCA_014218235.1 Colocasia esculenta | reverse complement strand
TGCCTTTTGGATCTTCAGTTTTATAAGCTTTATTCAAATAGGTACATTGTCCTGTCAAACAGAGCAGTCCATTAAACCATTTAAATATTAGGATCTATTCAAATTATAGCTTTCCTTTTGACCTTTGACAGAGTGCATTTTTAACCTTTTAGATATGGGGTACAAATTTATCACAGAAGCACAAAACACTGGCTAAGCACAGTCAACTTAGAGTGCAAGCACAGTGCACACTACCTCTGCAGCTCATAATAGCAAGTGACATCATTCTGTGTACCATTACTGCACAAACACAAAAGCACAAAACACTGGCCAAGCACAGTGCAAGAACCATTAGTACACAAGCACTACCCAAATTTATATATACCACAAGTATTAAATTTCAGGAGTGTTAATTTTGATGTGAGGATTGCATCTTCAGAAAAGTCATCTCTAAGCATGCAACCATGTGAATCCAAATAGATGAATTTAGTTGGAAATTACTTGAAACACAATCCAACAATGAGGATGGAGTACCTTCGCTTCCTTTGTGGAACTATAAAGCATTTGGAGCTGTTGGTGGCACTCTGCGTCAGCTTCATCTAAAAGGTTAGCATCCAGACCAAAATGTCCACTAAATTGCTTCATAAAAGCCTGCTTAGAAACTAAAAACATCAGTTTAATTTTTAAGGTAAATGGTTGAGTTTATAAACTAAACTAAGCATACATTAAAGAAAGCTCTGCCTCCAGAATCTGGACATGTTTATGATTTCCCTTTTTCTGTTCTTATATGCTATGTTGTCCATTAATTGTGTTCCTTATATTCCATTTTTTTTTCATTGTCTCAACACTCTGATAACTAAAATAGGGGCTGTGGAAGAAAGGTTCAAGTCAATGGGGTTTTATGTTAGTACTGAGAAGCAGAGCGAGGGGATTTAACAACATTATGTTGTGCTGGAAGTTTTCTATTGATTGCTTAGGCAAGGTGGTTGATACATTCTGTTGGAGTCAAAATTGTACAGATGTGACATTAGGTATTAATTACTGCGCAAAAGTTCTGCCATGGATAATGGATTATGAGGGATAGATGTAATGTCAGTACTGTGGGTATGACTTTTGGTTGTGATTGTTTCTTGGACTGTCCATAGCCTTTTGAAACAAATGCCTTGGCAGCACTGCTGGGTGTCAAATGTTAGCTAATTGGATGCTAACACAGTACATGTGAACCGGCCTTCTGAGGATTCAAAACATGACCTTTTTAGATTGGTTATATACTGCAATTCCTAGAGATTGCCTTCAACTAACACCTGCTTCTAATTGTTTTCAAGAAGAAAAGTGCTTATTTTTTTTAATTTTTGAGGTGGTTTTTGATAATATGTAGGACCAGAATATTACATTTCTTCCAACTTTACTTTTTGTTTCAGTTTTTTTTTTTGAATATCATAAAATAGAAATATATAACATGACAGAAAACTCTAGGAAAACATTGTTGTTTGTTGTGCATGGCACTCAGTACAAATTTAGGAGGCAACTTTCTTAAATAATATATTCTTTTCTCACACTCTCACCAGCCTTCATATTTGCCTCCATTTTTGCAATTTTCTCCAACAATGTTCTCATCTTTATGTCACTTGCCATCCTTTCCTTACTAACATGCTCATGCCGTCTTTGCATTTCCTTCTGAGCAATAACAAGCTCTATTCTTTGATTTTTCTCTAGCCATCTTTTAATGTTTTACTGTCAACTGATGTATTAGAACTAGATGTTCTGCCCATTTAATTTTTATAACATCTCTCTCCTTTTAGATATTATTATTTATTAAAATTTAATTATTTAAAAACTTTCCATGCATTGCACGGGCAAAGAACTAGTTATCCATATTTGTGACTTTTGTATGCAGTCAATGAAACCGTTTAATGCATCAGATAATGGCATTGACTGTGCCTGATCCACATTTTTATTTAACCACTGGCTTCAGGTTGTCAAGAGAGCTGGGGGCATTTCAGAAGGTGCTCATTCTGATTATGGTCCTTGGTTGGCAAGAGACTTATCAAGGATAGATTGAGGAATAACTCAGATGGTTATGGTAGCCAGTCCCAGAGTAAGCGGTATGACATATTTTGTCTGTTTCATGCATTCATTACCTTTATAAAGTATTTATTTTTTAAATCATGTGGACTATATCCCCAATTTATAATTATGTTTAAAATTATCATCTGTCTGAAAAATGTTTAGAGCAAATCTCCTTCCCAATTGACACTGGTATGCTGATTTTTTTAACGAACTTTTGATAGCTTATTAAATATTTGGCATATGAAAGTCATTTGAGTGTGTGTGAGATTTGTACTTTTGGAGGCATGTGGTCGCATATCTATGTGTTTATGTGCTTTTCCTTTGCTCCCATTTGAAATATTGATTACCTACCATTGATTTCTATACCTATGTTTTTAATGCTATTGCTCAGTTGGATGGATCCCTAAGCAACTTGGAGTCTTGGTAAGCAGCCAAGTAAGGAACTTATCTTGGAAAGATTATAGGATTATGTTGGCTATACCGAATCCTGATATGTTTTAAGAACGAATCTTCTCTTCAGATGGAAGATGGAAAAATCCTGCATTGACTTGGTTAGAAAATGAAGTCATAAAAATAGAAAAACAAGATATTCAATAATAATTGTACATATCTAGATAGACTAAAAGGAAAATAAACATAAGGTCTCATTCATTTACATCATAAAACATTACTACTCATACTTCCAAAAAAATTACTCCAAATACTCATAGAACAATACTATTGGTTAAAAGGTACTTGCCGTTGAAAAATTATTTTGAGATTTATCTAATTGAGAATAATAATTCAAGTGGAAGCTTTGTCTAGTTGAGGATGATAATAATTAATTCAAGCGGAATAGTTGCAGTTACATTCCATGCAATAAGGGTGTTATATTGAATTTTAATATACTGCATAAAGAACCCTACCGTTATCTCATCAATTCACCTATTAGGGTGATGGCAGGAGGTTACCAAGAGGAGAGTGGGAAAATAAGCAGCTGGCAATTGGTGGGAGATGGGAAGGAGAGGAAGGATGAATGAAAAGTTTTGTATTTCAATTGCTTGGAACATGGTCATCTTGTGTCTGATTGCTGGAATGTTATGGTCTGTCATAGGTGCATGGGTACCAGGCATGGGAGTTATTCTTGTCCTTCGACTTTGAAGATGTCAAGCACATGCTTAATTTTCCTAGCTTGATGTTTTATTTTCAATTGGCCACAATTGTTATGAAACACAACATCTTTGAATTTACAATTACTGGGATAAGTAACTGAGATAATTTATATTGACACAAATGTGGACAAGGTTTTATCCGTGCTCTTGAGCTTGATGATGCAAAAGTGAAGCAGTTCAAGGATGCAATTGAGATGACTTGCCTTTATGGTACTGTATGTGAGGCAGTTCTAGTAGTGTATGTGAGCATTGCTTTAAAACTACGTCAGTAGATCCTCATCTTAGTGTTTGATGAGAAATGGAAAATGCGCTAAAAGTGGAGTAATCAATTTTAAGTTTATACAAAATTAATTTGAAATTTTTTCTTGATCAACCTTGGATGTCTTGTTGCCTTTCATCTTGGAAGATCCGTTTTCACCATTTGATGTTCTGAAGAATGTTTTTATGAAGATATTGTTCAACATATATCTGGATTGATGCTCAATTTAGTTAATATCAACCTTGTAGGTGGACTGCATAATCTTTGATAAGACTGGGACACTTGGAGGAGACAGTAGGTGAAGTGGCAGTATGGTGAACATGGCTCAACCTCTTCTAGATGCTAGTTTTAACCTCTCTTTTCTAGGCTCATGCTAGATAGGACAAATACGAGCCCAAAGCAGGGCAAAGAAGGTAAAAGAAATCGGACAAGTAAAAAAAAAAAAAAGAGGAAAGAAGCAAATTGAAAGACTCATCTGATTGGCCTCCGATTTTTTCCAGCACGGTCAGGGTGATGGTTGTGACTTGTGGAAACTGACGGAGTTCAATTCCGACTCCCGGTTTGAGCTCGACGCTCAAATTCACAATAAGCAAGTTAGTTTAGTTTAAAAATGAAGAACTTAGGTTTGGGGGTCCAAAATTCGAAATAGAGTCCGTTTTTGCCAGCACGGCCAAGGTGATGGTTGTGACCTGTGGAAATTGACGGAGTTCAATTCCGACTCCCGGTTTGAGCTCGACGCTCAAATTCACAATAAGCAAGTTAGTTTAGTTTAAAAATGAAGAACTTATGTTTGGGGGTTCAAATTTCGAAATATTTATCCGATTGGCCTCCGATTTTTTCCAGTATGGTCAGGGTGATGTTTGTGACTTGTGGAAACTAACGAAGTTCAATTCCGACTCTCAGTTTGAACTCGACGTTCAAATTCACAATAAGCAACTTAGTTTAGCTTAAAAATGAAGAACTTAGATTTGAGGGTCCAAAATTTGAAATACTCATCCGATTGGCCTCCAGTTTTTTCCAGCACGGCTAGGGTGATGGTCGTAGCTTGGGAAACTGACGGAGTTCAGTTTCGACTCTCGGTTTAAACTCGACGCTCAAATTCACAATAAACAACTTAGTTTAGTTTAAAAATGAAGAACTTACGTTGGGGGTCCAAAATTCGAAATACTCATCCGATTGCAGTTCGGTTTTTTCCAGCACGGTTAGGGTGATGGTTGTGACTTGTGGAAACTGACGGAGTTCAATTTCGACTCTCGGTTTGAGCTCGACACTCAAATTCACAATAAGCAAATTAGTTTAGTTTAAAAATGAAAAACTTAGGTTTGTGGGTCCAAAATTAGAATACTCATCCGATTGGCCTCCGGTTTGTTCCAGCATGGTCGGGGCGATGAGTGTGACTTGTGGAATCTGACGGAGTTCATTCGGACTCCCGTTTGAGCTCGACGCTTAAAGTCACAATAAACAAGTTAGTTTAGTTTAAAAATGAAAAACTTAGGTTTGTGGGTCCAAAATTAGAAATACTCATCCGATTGGCCTCCGGTTTGTTCCAGTACGGTCGGGGCGATGAGTGTGACTTGTGGAAACTGACGGAGTTCAATTCGGACTCCCGATTTGAGCTCAACGCTCAAAGTCACAATAAACAAGTTAGTTTTTTAAAAATGAAAAACTTAGGGTTGTGGGTCCAAAATTAGAAATACTCATCCGATTGGCCTCCGGTTTGTTCCAGCACAGTCGGGGCGATGAGTGTGACTTGTGGAAACTGACGGAGTTTAATTCGGACTCTCGGTTTGAGCTCGACGCTCAAATTCATCTTAAGTGTGACCAAAATATATAGCGTGACCAAAATATTGACCGAAAGTGAGTGAATAAAAATCTATAAATTTAAATAATTTATTACTTATAATAGTATTTAATTTATGCTTCTAAAATAAGTTATTGCTTATAATAGTATTTAATTTTAACTTATTATTGTTATATATGTATTGTAGGTTCCTTCATCGGGTGGCGTGGGAGGAGATGAACACGAGGACAAGGATTCATGATTTTCATTTCATTATTATTATTGTTGTAGACATTTTTATTATTGTTGTTGGCATTTTATTATTGTGATGTTGTGGATATTTTTATTATTTATGGACATTTTATATTGTTGTTGTGGACATTTTTATTATTATTGTCGATATTTTATATTGTTGTGGACATTTTATTATTGTTGTGTTGTGGATATTTTTATTATTGTTGTGTTGTAGACATTTTGATTATTTTTATCTTGTGGACATTTTATTATTGTTGTGGACAATTTTATTATGTGATGTTGTGGACATTTTATTATTGTTGTCGATATTTTATTATTGTAGTGGACATTTTATTATTATTGTGTTGTGGATATTTTGATTGTTTTTGTGTTGTAGACATTTTTCTTGTGGACAATTATTATTGTTATGGACATTGTTATTTATTTTATACAGGTTATTTCCTAAAAATATATAAATTTAAAAAAATATTAAAAAAATAGAGACCTATTAGTGACCGAAATATTCGGTCACTGTTCGGTCCCTATTTTAGGGACCGAACAGTGACCGATTTCAATCGGTCACTAATAGTGACCGAAATATTCAGTCACTATTCGGTCCCTAAAATAGGGACTGAATAGTGACTGAATTAAATCGGTCTTTATCAGTGACCGATCAAATCCGTCACTATTCGGTCCCTAAAATAGGGACCGAACAGTGACCAAATATTTCGGTCACTATTGGTGACCGATTTTATTCGGTCACTATTCGGTCCCTATATATTTGGTCACTATTCAGTCCCTATTTTAGGGACCGAACAGTGACCGATTTGGATGGGTCACTGATTTCTTTCGGTCACTATTCGGTCTCTATTTTAGGGACCGAATAGTGACCGAATATTTTCGGTCACTATCAGTGACCGATTTAATTCGGTCACTATTCGGTCCCTAAATAGTGACCGAAATCCTTTGGTCACAGATTTGTGACCAGAAATTTTTCACCGACGAATTCGGTCGCTATTCGGTCACTATTCGGTCTCTGACTCTTTTAGTCACCGATTAGGGACCGAATAGAGACCGAAATGTCGGTCTCTAAATGCGCATTTTCTTGTAGTGGGTTCAGTCTGTGAGTTGAGCTCACAGACGAACTGGAGTCACGTCATATGTCCCCGCCACGATTCGTTGAACGCGTCGCATCGCGATGACGCGTTCTGCTTTCTGATGTGTCTATTAAGTCGGTCGTCTGGTCACGACCTTTTGGTCTGTCACATTAGCGTGAAACGCGGCGTCAAGGTTGAATACGACTATGGGTTGAGCAAAGGTTTGACCGGCTTGGGTCTGGTGGCGTCGTGTCGGGCCGACGCGACTTGGTTGCGTCACTAAGGCCTGTCGCGACTGCCTTTGGAATAGTGTCTGAACGGGGCGATGCAACATGGTCGCGGCGCTTGGCCCTATCGCGACAAGTTTTAGAGTAGTGCCCAAGCTGGTCGACGCGATTTGTACGGCGTCGACTCTCTTCGATGCGTTTTGCTTCTGTGGTGGTTTTGTGTTGGGTGTTGGGCAATGAAGGTCTGGTGTAGACCTAGCCCGGGTCTGTGGTAATATTTAATGTTTATGTAGTGTGAGTTGCCATGGAGGTCACGAGGTGACCAATGACAGTCGAGTTTATGTTCTTGTGTCGGTATGCTTATGTGTTGTGTTAAGCATGCCTAATGGTATGCTTATGTGTTGTATTAAGCATGCCTATGTATTAAGATTGTGTTCCGGTATGGTTAATGTGTGTAGATCTAATATGTAATCTTGGCGGTCATGTGATGACCCCATTAATGAATGATTGTGTGTAGGGTGGCTTGAGGGTCACAGGGTGACCGATGATAAGCCATTCCTTACACTTGTATATCGTGGGTTGTACATAAAGGTTGTATAAGTATAAATACCGTGGTTTGTGTGCTTACTGAGTCTGGTGGTCCGACGCCTATTCCGGAATACCTCTTTAGTCGGTTACCCTAGCACTGGGTGCTTAGGGCTTGTCCTGGTACCAGAGTACCGTCGAGGTCTGTGTCGCCTTCCTAGACACCCTCCTCTTGTGTTGGAGTAGTACATCCGGCTGAGGGGAAAGACGACAAGGGGCAACGGCTTGTGTTTGTGTGTGTGTGGCCGTTTGTAGCGCGCTCGTGGTTGGGGGACGGACACCCGTAGTCGACACTAGTCCCCAGCTAGTCCTGTTTCCAGTGCCTCACTTTAGGGTTCTCGGCCGGAGTCCCTAAAGGTGTCAGGCTTGGGCCTGCAAGGTGTGTGACATGCAGGTTGTGGTGGTTAGTTAGTCTCCACTGTTCTTGGCTTGTTGTTGTGCAGCGGAAGTTGGACCTTCCGTTCGTGACTACGAGACTAAGAGGTAGTTCTTGTGCTTTGTTGTCCGGGTTGGATACTGGCATCATGAACCAGTAGTCTGTACCCATGTGGTGGCATCATCTTTGTACCGACTCATGTTTGAACCGCTGGTTAAGGTTATATTCGTGAAACGGTTAACCGTTGTGGCGTGCCCTGGAGGTGGCACGGTTCTATGGTTCAGTGTTGTACCTCGTGGTAGCAGGTACATGTACCCCTCGTGGGTAGAGTTGTGTTGTGGTACGTGAGTCTGACCTCAGCTAGTGTTGAGGTGAGACTCTGCGTACTGTGGAGGTCTTGTGGTGTGACCCTCCACATGATGTGTGTTATTTATACTTGTACCGTGTATTTCTAGTTATGGTTTGGTTTACGGGTGTTGGCTGATTGTTGCCAATCCCGATGCTCCGTGTGTATGGTTAGCCTGTGAGACCGTAGCCTAGGCAGTGGTTTGCCGGTGAGGTTTGTGGTCGAGGTGTTTTAGTTGAAGGGTGGACTAGCGGTGTTAAGCTAGTCTTGTGTTTCCCTTTATGTTCTGAGGACCGGGGTTTAGCCGGTGTGTTATGGTTAGTTGTAGTTTAACATGCTTGTGTGTGCATGTTATATTTTGGTTGCCGGTGTTGCCAGTGAGACCCTTTGGGGTTGAGGTCTCTTGTGTAGTTGTGTTTTCGTTGTGGGAGGTCCCTACTGAGCCAGTGACGTGTTGAGCCTCACTCCCTTATAGTCTATTTCAGGTGTTGGCCGACTTAGTAGGCGTTGGCTGACTTCGGCATGGTTTACGTAGAGTAGTGCAGACTTGTACCACCAGCAGTAGAGTAGTTGAGTCGTCTGAGTTTGTGCTCCCTCGGGGTATGCCCTAGGTAGTTGTACTCTTTAATTGGACATGTAATATTGTAATTGTGACGATTGTACGTTGTGGTTTACAATTATTTACACTTGTACTTTCCTGTGTTATATACTGTAATTATGGTCTCTTATATTCGTACTGGACACGTGTTTGTGATATCCCTTGTGAGACTTCAGTCCGATCATGGGAGACGGATCTGGATATGGACCCTTATTGGGTATAAATGTTCAGGGCCGTTACACGGGGTATGCCCCAGGTAGTTGTACTTTTCTCTTGGACATGTAATAATGTATTGAGACAATGTAATATGTGGAAATGAGTATAATTACTTATACTTTCTTGTATATTATACTCTCGTGGTTGTCTTTTATATTCTTACTAGACACTTGTGTGAGATATCCCTTGCGAGACTCCGGTCCGATCGTGGGAGGCAGACTTAGATATGAAGCCTTATTGGGCATAAATATCCAGGGTCGCTACACAATCAATTGAGCATGACGGCTCAAACACCAGAACACTACGGCTCCAAACCTGAGTATACTATACCTAAAACCTTTAGACCACGATGGATCCAAGTCCTTCTAGAACAAGCTCGATTAGAAATTAGATCCTCTAGCGCGATCTATCTCAGTACAATGAAAAAATAGAACAAATAGAATTTGATTATCTCTGTAGAACGCATACACAGATCACCCAATTAAAGTGTTAACTAGATGAATTATAGACTCTGAGATGTTTCCAAGCTTTTCAGATCTATCTTCATCACAAACTCCTCCAATCACGAACTCCTCCTCTTCTTCTCCTTCTTCTTCTCGTTCTTCTTCTTCCTGGCGGTAGTGCTCTACTCCTTTTCTGGACGCAGATTCCCTTTTTCCCACTCTCCTCCTTTTCTCGGAATTGTATGAGTTCTCTTGCCTTTGGAGTACGAGGATCATGGATATTTATAGTCCCATGTGTCAATGTGGAGCCTTGGGGTGCGTGGGTACAAAAATCTAGGTAAGATCCCTTGCTTCCCACACAGACATGTGTTCAGAAAATTTAGGATCCGAATCGTCATTCGAAGTGTGTCGTCACAATCAAGTTGTGTGTCGACACATGATCCTTGCATTGTGTCCTGACAGCACTGAATGGTGACTTGTGTCGACACACATTTCACTTTTGTCGACACACTTGATCATAGACCAAAAATCATCTTTCTGGGAGTACATGATGCGTCGACACATGATCAACCTGTGTCGACACAGGCTTCTTGTCTTCTGGCTGTTCTCTGGATGCAATGGATGTGTCGACACATGATGGTTCTGTGTCGACACCACTGACTACTTTTCACTTCACTGCTTTCTAAAATAATGAATGTGTCGACACACAATGGACTTGTCTCGACACCACTGAGTTCTTCAGTTTTGAATGGGTTCTGTGAACAGATGTTGTGTCGACACATGATGTGCTTGTGTCGACAAAACTTTGACAAAATTATGTGAACCTGTATATATGAAGTGTGAACCATCAAAACATGCCATTATCATCAAAATATAAAATATTAAGTGTTAAAAACATGTTATTTAGTCATCATTATAATATGTAGAATATGTACAAAATGTCATCATCAAAATCAATTATGAGTGATGTCAATTATTCATAATTAAAATCATCATTAAAGGTTTTAAATACACACTCAACAGAACATTCTCTCCCTTTTTGATGATGACAAAATAAATGCAATTTCTCCCCTGTCTGCAATTTCTCCCTTCCCTGCAAATTCTCACCCTTAATTCTCTGCAATTTCTCCCCCTTTTTGACAGCATCAAAAAGATAGACATGAAAAAGAAACAAAAATGGTAGGAGATCAAGAGATGCAGTTGTGGAAATGAAGGTTTAGGAATAATCAAAATAAGTGAGCCAAAGTGATATTGACATATGAGAGAATTATTGTGTTTTTGGTATTGTGCAACAAAGTTCAATCACAAAGACCCACTCAACACAAAGCATAGCAAGACATAATGGTCTGAATGTGGTTAAAATAATAATGCAAATGTGAGGTAATGTGACCTATATGAGTGAGCAGAAGTATTTAACAATGATGTTATGAGCTTTAATTTTAACACAATGTAGACTAATAGGCCTAAACTCAGTATACATGAACTTTATTTAGGTCTTGAGCTTTTCTGTCCAGTCTTTTGGAATTTTCTTTCATTTTTACTGCAAAAAACTACAAGGATAAATTAGTTAAATCTCACTTTTCAGTGCAAGAGAACACATTTACCAGATGCATTCTCCTGATTACTCAGTGGTTTAACTTTCATTATCTTATACAGAGATAACAATTTACTTTCCATTTTTTGATGCGAGATAAATCATTTTTTAGGTGAGATGGCCCGATTACTCAGTGGTTCAAGAATATGCATTGCTCTGTTTGTATCTTTCTAGATTGTTTTTCATTTTCGTTTGATTTTTTGTAGGAATATGTTTGCTTTGACCAGAAAAGTCATGGCTATAAATTTAGAGAGATTATTCTTAACATGTGGTAAAAATGAAGCTTAAACATGCACATGTTAAACATTAAAGCCACTCATGTGCCTACAAGTGTTTTGCAAAACATTTTAAAGACATCAGTATTAAGATTGCACAACCTTGTAATGAAAATGAATCATTGAAATTAAACTAAATGCACAATGAGTTTAGTTTCAATGTCTTAAGTCTCTCACAAGAAAATAGCACAAGGACTCAAAAATTTTGATAATTTGGGGCTCAAGATAGACAACTATTGTCAAGAGAAATGAATGAAGAAGTGACAATGACTTCCCCTGACAACTAGTTCCCCCTCACAAAGTGAACATGAAGATTATTGAAGAAATAAGAATTGAATGAAGTGAGAGCAGAATTAACAAGAATGTTTTATTGAAAGACAATGACTCCCCCTCAACGACTGCATAAAAGACTCTTGATACTTGGCGGAGACATATACTCACGCATAGTGAAAGTGTCAAGACAAGCCTGACTTGTCTTTCTTCAAATCACTATTTGATATACCAGAGTACCAATGCAATGTGAGAAGGAGGAATTTATTTGCAAAAAGAAATGAAGATATCAAAAATGTGGAAGTTTGCACAACCCAAGCTCTCTCCTTAAAGATGAAAATCTATTTTCAGAAAGAGGCTTAATGCAAATATATGTAATTGTTTTTCTATGTCAATGAATTGGAGTTCAAAAGAGTTCTTTGAAACTTCATCTCAAAGGAAATGATGTTGGATATCAATGTGCTTTGTGTGGGAGTGCTGAATAGGATTTTTGGACAAATTTATAGCACTGGTTTTATCACAAGGAATGGGAATGCAACCTAATGTGTGATTATAATCTAGGATTTGATGTTTGACCCAAAGAACTTGGGTACCACAACTACATGCGGCAACATACTCTGCTTCTGCAGTAGAAAGAGCTACATAATGTTGCTTTTTGGAAGCCCAAGAAATAAGACAACCACCTAGATATAAACATACCCACTAGTGCTTTTCCTATCAAGTTTGCACCCAGCATAATCAGCATCACTATATGCAAACAAATCCAATTTGCATCCAGCAGGATACTAAAGTCCCAGATCACATGATGAAAGAAGATATTTAAAATTCTTTTGACATCAATCATGTGACTATCTTTAGGATTTGCTTGAAATCTAGCACACATGCAGGCACTGAATTGAATGTCTGGTCTAGCAGTAGTCAAATAGAGAAGAGAACCAATCATACCTCTATAGATTTTGGCATTAACAGACTTACCAGAAGCATCACTTTCAAGTCTTACATTTGTAGCCATTGGTGTGCCGGCTGTCTTGATGTGTTTAAAATCAAATCTTTTGAGTACTCCTTGACATATTTTGTTTGACTCAGAAAGATTCCTTCAGAAGTTTGATGCACTTGTAGACCTAAAAAGAATGTAAGTTCACCCATTAAACTCATCTCAAATTCAGATTGCATAAGATGGGCAAACTCATTGCACATATCATTATTTGTTGAACCAAAAATGATATCATCAACAAAAATTTGAACAATAATGAAATAGTTTTTACAGCTTTTGTAAACAAAGTTTGATCAATTTTTCATTTAATGTATCTTTTATTTACAAGAAATGAGCTCAACCGGTCATACTAAGCTCTTGGAGCTTGTTTGAGACCATGCACAGCCATATTAAGCTTAAAAATGTTATCATGAAATTTTTCATTTTCAATCCCAGGGGGTTGTTTAACAAAAATATTTTCTTTTATATAACCATTCAAAAATACACTTTTGACATCCATTTAAAAAACTTTGAATTTCAAAGAGACAGCAAATGCAAGAAATATTCGAACAGCTTTAAGTCTTGCTACAGGGGCATATGACTCTTCAAAATCAATACCAAGTTTTTAGTTGTACCCCTGAGCAACAAGTCTTGCTTTATTTCGAACAATTTGACCCGATTCATTCAATTTATTTCTGAAAATCCATCTTGTTCCAATGACTTTAGTAAGATCTGAGGTTTTTGGTACTAAATCCCAAACTTTATTTCTTTCAAATTGATGAAGCTCTTCGTGCATAGCATTTATTCAGTTTTCATAAGATAAAGCTTCATTAATATTTTTGGGCTCAATTTGGGAAAGTAGTGCTAATGAATCCTCATCTATTACATAATCAAAAGATGATCTAGTTCTAATTCCATCTTCCAAATTACCAACAATGCATTCAAGAGGGTGGTCTCTTAAGAATTTGGGTTTAGAAATTAACTCAATATTTGTATGAACTTCAGGAACATGATTACCTGAATCTCTTGAAGTTGGTATTTCAGTAACCTCATCCGCATTTGGCACTTCTCGCTCTTCAAGATTTGTGGATGGATGTTTAAGAAAATCATCTTTATCATCACACATTGGAGCACTACAAAAATTAGGAATGTCAATCTTTATGGAATTTTCATCAAAAATGACATGTGGAGATTCTTCCATAGTCTTATTTTTCAAAATATAAACTCTATAAGTTCTTGAAATTTCAGAGTATCCTAAGAAGATTGATTCAAAACTCTTTGCATCAAATTATCAAGATTTTCTTTGTTGTTATTATGAACGAAACATTTGCAACAAAAAATTTTAAAGTATGACACATTGGGCTTTTTATCCTTTAACAATTCATAGGGGGTTTTTCTGATCTTTGATCTTAACAATGCTCTATTCAAAATGAAGTTAGCTGTATTTACAGCTTCAACCCAAAAAGATTTAGAAAGCTTACTTTCTAAGAGCATAGTTCTGGCCATTTCCATAAGTGTTATGTTTTTCCTTTCTACAACCCCATTTTGTTTTGGAGTTCTAAGGGAAGAAAACTTATGGAGTATGTTCAGATCAATACATAGATCAGAAAAAGATTTATTGTCAAACTCACCCCCATGATATGTTAAAATGGATTTTAATTTGAAAGACAAACCCGCTAAGTCAGAATTGTAAAATTTCCTGAATTCTGAACATGCATCACTTTTATGGGATAAGAATAAAACCCAAGTGTATCTTGTAAAGTCATCAATGATCACAAATCCATATCCATTACCACTGAGACTGAGAGTTCTGGTTGGACCAAAGATCCATATGAAGTAACTCGAAGTGGTTTAGATGTAAGTACATCATTGAACACTTTAAAAGATTTTCTTGTATGTTTTTCTTGAGAACATATCTCACAAACAGGATTGTCAATGATAGGGAATGATTTAGGAAGATCTTTTATAAGATTCATTCTTATGAGTTTGCTTATGGTTGAGAAACTTGCATGACCCAACCTTTTGCGCCACAACCAAGCAATGTCATTTGTATTTGCAATCAACAAACATTTGTAGAAGAATTGTCACTCAAATCTATCATGTAAACATTATTTTCTCTTTTCCAATCAATTGATTTTCTCAGAAGAGGACTCAATTATTTTGCATGAATCAGATTCAAAAGATTTTGTGACCATTGTCACACAATTGACTAATGCTAAGTAAGTTGTAATTCAACCCTTCAACTAACCAAACATCATCACTCAAGGTTATGCAAAGACTTACCAATCTTTCCTTTGCCATTATTTTGCCCTTATTCTTACCTCTGAAGGTGACTGATCCACCTTCCTTTTCAAACAAGTAGGAAAATTTATTTCTATCTCCTGTCATGTTCTGTGAGCATCCACTGTCAAGAATCCAGATGTTTGAATTGGATGCACGACTTTCTTGCACACAACAAATTAGACAAGAAAAGTTTTTGGTACCCAGATGTGATTGGTACCAACATCCTGAGTCAGAAGAGAAATCAAATCATTTCTAACCCATATTTGAGCATTTTTCTTCACAGTGTTCTTCAGAACAGAAGATTTAATGCTGTTGATGAGCAGGAAAATGTGAGTGATAAAAAGAAGGATTGAACCATTAGTTACCATTGTACCTTTGGTTCCAAGGGTTATTTCATCTTGAATTGTAAGATGTGTTCCAATTTCCATGAGAAAAATGATTCTTTATTGCTTTGAAGTTTTTCTGATTTTTATAAGAGGGGTAGGTCGACCTATGCAGTGTTTGTGTCGACCTATGAATGGGATAGGTCGACCAGGGCAGAGTGTGTGTCGACCTATGAATGGGGTAGGTCGACCTGGGTAGTGTGTGTGTCGACCTCACAGGTTCTTTTTGTTTTAGCATTCACTACAAGAAAATACGCAAATAGAGACCAATTTTGAGACCGAAATTTTCGGTCTCAATTCGGTCACAAATCTGAGACCGAATAGAGACTGAATTTTTAGTCGCAATTCGATCTAAGATTTGTGACTGAATTGTCACTGAATATTTCAGTCTCAAATTTGAGACTGAAATGCCAATTCGGTCACAATTCGGTCTCAGATTTGTGACTGAATTGTGACCGAATATTTTCGGTCACAAATCTGAGACCGAATTTTGATCGAATAATATTCGGTCTCAGATGCATTGTTTATTGGTTTAGATTATTGAGACTGAATATTATTCGATCACAATTCGGTCTCAGATTTGTGACTGAATTGTGACTGAATATTTCGGTCACAAATCTGAGACTGAATTGTGACCGAATAATATTCGGTCTCAATAATCTAAACCAATAAACAATGCATTTGAGACCGAATATTATTCGATCACAATTCGGTCTCAGATTTGTGACTGATTTGTGACTTAATATTTCGGTCACCAATCAGAGACCGAATTGTGGCCGAATAATTTCGATCTCAAATGCATTGTTTATTGGTTTAGATTATTGAGACCGAATATTATTCGATCACAATTTGGTCTCAGATTTGTGACTGATTTGTGACCGAATATTTTCGGTCACTAATCTGAGACCGAATTATGACCGAATAATATTCGGTCTCAAATGCCTTGTTTATTGGTTTAGATTATTGAGATCGAATATGATTCAGTCACAATTCGGTCTCAGATTTGTGACTGATTTGTGACTGAATATTTCGGTCACTAATCTGAGACCGAATTGTGACCGAATAATATTCGGTCTCAGATGCTTATTGAGACCGAATATAATTCGGTCACAATTCGGTCTCAAATTTGTGACTGATTTGTGACCGAAAATTCGGTCACAAATCTGAGACCGAATTGTGACTGAATTAATATTCGTCTTAAATATTTGTTTATGGTTTTAAGTTATTCAGACCGAATAGAATTCAATCACAATTCAGTCTCAGATTTGTGACCGATTTGTGACCAAATATTTGGTCACAAATCTAAGATCGAATTATGACCGAATAATATTCGGTCTTAGATACATTGTTTATTGTAGTTTAATTACATTACAGCAAGGGGGCTTTGATAGCAGAGGCTTTGAAGCATACAACAAGGATGCAATAATGAAAACATGATGGAATTTTGTTTCCAACTATATAGATCCTTGTGCAGTGATTTTGAGATCTAAATATCTTGAAAACCTCAGTTTTTGGAAAGTGCACAAACCTGTTTAGAAGAAAACTTTATAATATCTTCAAATGGGGGGCCACTGGGTTTGACAGACCCTGGATCAGAAATCTCTTTGAGAATCCCTGTGTTAATGGACCATCTTTGTCCACAAATTGTTCTGGTGAATTTGTTCTATTTTTTGACACAGTTCCAAAAAATTAACATGTTGTTTAGCCTGTGAAATTTTACACATTCTATAGTTTGTGTTAGAAATATAGATGGTTAACACAATATTTTGAAAATCAATTACCTTTACATTATAAGAATTTTCATTGTCATCCTCAGTTGCACATCACCTGATTAATTCTCGACCACAATATTGCTTGCTTTACACTAAACTGATGTGCCTCTGAGTGATACAGATTGGCCTCAATGTCTCAATTTCAGCAATTGCTCGTATAGGAGCTGGTGCAAGACTTATCTACTGCATTGTGCTAGATGATGTTGAAATCATGGTGTGCTGGATAATTTTTTGTCATTTGATGTTTCCTGAACAATTTGTCCGGGGTAGCATGATCACTGTCGTTGATTTCTTGTAGGAAAATGATGTAGTTAATATACAAATTGGAATGTCCTGTTGGATTTTAAAAGTTTATCAGTTGATTTACAAAGCTTAAACTAATGTCATGATGATATTAGTGGAATTTTTGTTTTTTTCTTTTATCCAATGAACATAATGTCTCTTGACATCCTTGTCCTCTTAGAGGTAGATTTGGCCATCCACACATTAATTATCAATTCTTTGTTTTAACAGGATCATGGAAATCCTACTAGGCATAGGCCTGAATTGGTGTTAAATAATTCAACAACATGTTTAGGCCATGGGAGGTGACATCTTCTTGACCATCATATGCCCATGTTTATTTAGTATATTTTTATTCTTTGATTAATATGTGGTCCTTTTATTTAATAATTGCATGTGCAAGTATGGGTGGTTCAAAATTTGAATTAAGAGTTTGTTTATATTGGAAATAGTTTCGACATAGTTGGAGAGTTAAATAGGACTTGTGGATTTGACAGAGTTTTAAATCAAATTCTTAATTTTGATTTGACAGGGATATTTACATTTAAGTTTATAGTTAATGTAAATTGATCTATCACTTCTTCTTTTGTTTCATATGTTTGATATTTATTTTTTGTTTGCAGGTTGGCGATGACATTGAGGTTTATCTTGCAGACATCATGAGTTTCATCATTTAATTTTTCTATTTTTATCATCTTTATTGCCTATGTAACACTATTGTGACTTTGGTGGTAAATATCTAAGAAATATTTGAATTAATGTGGAATATTAATTTTCACGACGATTAGGATCACATCATCATTATCTTTTTATATGTTTAGAAAACATTCTTACGTTTGTTGTGAACATTCTAATGTGACATTAATTGTAATTATGGATTTGCGTTTGTATTTGTGGGATGTGTGATATATATATGTGTGGTTGTATGTTTCTATTAAATGAACGAGCAGGTTTACGGGTACATGTAAAAAAATCATGAGAAAACTATTTTTAAAATTTTTTTTGGGGTTTCCGATTTAGCTATGGATTTGCTACGAAAATATTCGTAGCTAATCCGTAGTTAATTGGCTACGGATTCACTAAATAAATATTTGTCGCTAATCCGTAGCTAACTTTAGCTATGGATTAGCTATAGGTATTTTTGTAGTTACTCTGTCGCTAAATTTAGCTACAAATTTTCTATAGAAATATCCGTAGCTAATGAGCTACGGAGTAGCGATGGAAATATTTGTAGTTAATTTGTAACTAATTAGCTACGGATTAGCTATGGAATTATCTTGCAGCTATTTAGCGGCCAAGATTTAGCTACAAACATAATCCGTAGCTAATCTGTAGCTATACTGTTTAGCTATAGATTAGCTATTAATTGTGTCCGTAGTTAATCCACAGTATTCTTGTAGTGAAATGCCATATCAGATTGTCACAATCACTGAAGATATTTATGAATGTGTAACATGTTATTTATGGAGCACCTGAACAATAGGAAAATGGAGTGTTGTCATTTGTATTAGGATGCACAGATGTTGATGCCACTCTTTGTTAACTCTCATTTCCAATTGCATGTAATGTAATGGGGGGAATTATATATTTAGGAATGGATTTTGTTAATACCAGTTTTGCTCTTAACTCCCATGGTTAAACTGGCTCTGATACCATGTTAAAGTCCCAAACTCTAACTCAAATCCTAGGCTTTTTTTTTTTTTTTTAAGATGGTATGATCCCTTCATACCTCTCATTTATTTGCAAACCATCACACAAGAACAATGAAGCCAAGTTCGAGGCAAGAAACTTTGAGGCAAAAACAATATATTGGGAGTGGGCATGCAGCTCAACCGCGACAGCAACACACATCAGGCTGGGGACAGAAGCCCTGGCTGCGACCAAACCTCACGCATGCCTTTGTGCAAGACTCCACAATGCACTTGTTCACAGGGCCGCATGGTGTCTGCGATTCAGCTGGTAACGAAAGGAAGAACACAAGCACAAGTAACACTGGAATAGCTTCATGATCATAGCACCCAACAACATCCACTTTGAGGCCATTGCTCCTTTTGGTGGCAATTGTGCTCCTTCATATATCAACTCAAAACCTAGGCATTCAGTTGAGGGAATCCTCCACATGTATAGAGGTGAAACTCCTATTGATTTCGAATATGGGGCTGAATCATGACAACATATGAGTGGAGGGAATTCTCTACATATATATAGAGATGAAATACCCACAGATTTTCGATTGAGGCTAAACCACAACAAATAGTTTTTTAGCATTGTCCTTGCTTTCATAAAAAATCTGCTACCGTGTTTCTCAATCTAAAAATGTGTCTTTTCATCTGTAATAATTGGATGGTGTTGTATAGGTGGGCCTGACAGTTTTTTGGGGGCCTTTTTGTATGCCTACACTTGTACATTCTTTCCCTTTTTCATTAATATACTTGTGGTACCATTCACTTTAAAAAAATGTCAATACCACTTATCAATGATTTTTCTTCTGAATCACTTTTTAATTGTGGATCATTTCACTGGTTATTCAGGAAAACGGATGAGGGAAATTGTGTTGAAGGCAATGGGACAAGCTATCAGCAAGATAATTGCCATTGCAGAAGTTATAAAGGTTAGCTATGGATTTAGTATACAGTTATCCTTTTGTAATTTGTAATATCTCTTTATCTTCTATCATGACAATTTGTTGGTTCCTATCTCTTTCCTCATCTCTGTTTCATTTATTGTATGAATTTTTTTTTCTAGTGTTTCTCATAAAAATGTTACCTTATTGAAATTGTTTAGCTATTCGGGGAAGGATAAAAGAAGGAACTCACATAGCATGCCAGAATTCTTGAACTTTGCCCCTTTGTTTGTATTATAGGCACTCAGTGTTATTATTCCCCGACGCTCAATTTGGACCCCTAGTTTGAGCTCGACGCTCAATTTCATCTTATGCAAGTTAGTTTAGTTTAAAAAGGAAGAACTTAGCTAGGTTTGGGGGTCCAAAATTCAAAATACTAATCTGATTGGCCTCCTATTTTTTCCAGCACGGCCAGGGTGATGGTTGTAACTTGTGGAAACTGACAGAATTCAATTCGGACTCCCGGTTTGCGTTCGACGCTCAAATTAATCTTAAGAAAGTTAGTTTAATTTAGAAATGAAGAATTTAGGTTTAGGGGTCCAAAATTAGAAATACTCATCCAATTGGCCTTCGATTTTTCTAGCACGGCTAGGACAATGATTGTGACTTATAAAAACTGACGGAGTTCATTTGAACTCCTAGTTTGAGCTCGACGCTGAATTTCATCTTAAGCAAGTAGTTTAGTTTAAAAAGGAAGAACTTAGCTTAGTTTAGGGGGTCCAAAATTCGAAATACTAATCCGATCGGCCTCTGGTTTGTTCCTACACGGCTAGGGCGATGAGTGTCACTTGTGGAAACTAACGGAGTTCAATTCCGACTCCCAGAATTCCGACTCCCGGTCTTAGCTCGACGCTCAAATTCACATTAAGTAAGTTAGTTTTGTTTTGTTTTGTTTAAAAAGGAAGAACTGAGCTATGTTTGGGGGTCAAAATTAGAAATACTTCCGATTGGCCTCCGATTTGTTCCAGCACAGTCGGGGCGATGATGTGACTTATGGAAGCTAACGGAGTTCAATTCTGACTCCCGATTTGAGCTCGACGCTAAAATTCACATTAAGCAAGTTAGTTTAGTTTAAAAATGAAAAACTTAGGTTTGGGAGTCCAAAATTAGAGATACTAATCCGATGGCCTCTGGTTTGTTCCAGCACGGTCGAGGCGATGGTTGTGACTTGTGGAAACTGACGAGTTCAATTTGGACTCCCGGTTTGAGCTGGACTCTCAAATTCATCTTAAGTGTGACCAAAATAGTGTGACCAAAATACTGACCGAAAGTGAGAAAATAAAAATCTAAAATTTAAATAATTTATTGCTTATAATAAGATTTAATTTAAACTTATTATTGTTATATATGTATTGTAGGTTCCTTCATCGGGTGGTGTGGGAGGAGACGAGCACGAGGATGATACGAGGACGAGGATTCATGATTTTCATTTCATTATTATTATTGTTGTGGACATTTTTATTATTGTTGTGGATATTTTATTATTGTGATGTTGTGGACATTTTTATTATTGTTGTGGATATTTTATTATTATTGTGGACATTTTATTATTGTTGTGTTGTGGATATTTTTATTATTGTTGTGGATATTTTATTATTATTGTCTTGTGGACATTTTATTATTGTTGTGTTGTGGACATTTTTATTATTGTTGTCTTGTGGACATTTATTATTGTTGTGGACATTGTTGTATTTACACATGTTATTTTTCTAAAATGTATATAAATGTATATATTTTAAAAAAAAACTAATTAAAAATATAGAGACCGATTAGTGACCGAATTAATTCGGTCACTGTTCGGTCCTTAAAATAGTGACCGATTTGTGATTGAATTCTATCAGTCACTATCAGTGACCAAATTAATTCGGTCACTACTCGGTCCCTAAATAGTGACGATTTGTGACCAAATCAATTCGGTCACTGATAGTGACTGATGGAATTCAGTCACAAATCAGTCACTATTTTAGGGACCGAACAGTTACCGAATTAATTCGGTCACTAATCGGTGACTATTTAGTGACCGAATTAGTGACTGAATATCTCGATCGCTGATAACGACTTCAGCGACTGAAAGATTTCGGTCACTAATTGGTGACCGAATTTTTTCGGTCATAGATTTGTGACCAGAAATTCTTCACCGACACATTCGGTCTCTATTCGGTCTCTAATCCTTTTAGTGACCGAATAGAGACCGAAAATGTCGGTCTCTAAATGTGCTTTTTCTTGTAGTGATATTTTACCTTTGTTTTCAGATAGACCTGCCCTGACAAATTTTATTAGAGGAATTTTTACTGATTTTGTTTTCTTTTCAGTGATTCAATTTTCTTTGAATTTTGTGGTTCAAAATGTAACATGTTTTTTGAATTCATCTTCATTCCCAGTAGAGCATTCATATTTTCTTTGCCTTTTGTGAAGTTCTTGATGATCTCTTCTTTTTCTTTAAGGCAATGATTGAGTTTTTCAATTTGAAAATTTTCTTGATTTTCCTTCTATTTGTCTTTAATTTCTTGACATAATTCATAATCTCTTTTTTCAATTTTGAATCACCAGTTTCAGATCATTAACAAATTAACAACTCATCATTTTCTATGATTTGGTCTAAATCTAAGCTTCCAATTCAGAAATTTTCCATATGATGATGTGTCATGAAGAATACTGTCAATTTTTCTTTTCAAATTTTATTTTCTTTTCTTACTTCAGATAGATTTTCAACTAAATACCATATGCTTCTTGCCAAACTTCAATGGTAAATAGTTCAAAAGATATATCTACCTATCTTCACTGCTTCCAACCATGAAGCAGACTTTATTTTCTTCTGAGCTAGAGGATTCTTCATTGCTATCTGAGTTTTGATCCTCATCTGACCATGTAGCTACCATGGCCTTGTTCTTCTTTCTGTGAAACTCCTTCTTGTGTCTGTTGAGCTTATCCTTCTTATTCTCTAGACATTCAGCCTTTATGTGTCCATATTTGTTGCACCTGTAACACACAAGAAGTTTATCATTTTTCTTGTAATCAACATGTGAGAAGGAGTGTTTCTTTTTACCAGACTTGACATTTTGCTTATTACCAAAGTTCTTCTTGTGGGATTTCAAAAATGCCCTAAATTGTCTAGTTATTAAAGCAAGATTATCATCCTCAGAGTCAGATTTTTCTGATTCAGAAATCTCTTTAGATTTTCCTTTACTACTTGAGGAAGCTTTAAGAGCAATGGGTTTTGTTTTCAGCATGTGTTCTTCAGATCTCTTAAAATTAGCTCATAAGTCATTAAGGATCCAATGAGTTCATCCAATGTTATTTTGGATAAATCTTTTGAGTCCTCAATGACTGTAGCTTTAGTGTGCCACATAGGAGTTAAAGAACGCAAGATCTTCCTTACCAAATCTTCATTTGAGTATTCCTTACCCAAAGCTCGAACTCCATTGATGATAACCATAAACCTAGCAAACATCTCAGATATGGTTTCGTCAGATTTCATGACAAACAATTCATAATCAGAAACTAGCATTTTGCTTTAGTTTCCCTAACTTGAGATGTGCCGTCATATAACAATTCTAATTTATCCCACATCTCCTTAGCAGACTTACACATAGAAATTCTGGAGTACTCCTTCGGATGGATGGCACATTGTAGCATGTTCATGGCACTGTAGATCAGGGTAACCCTTCTGATCTGCTCCCTTGTCCAATTATCTTCATCTCTAGTGACTTCTACTGGTCCTTTCTTAACAATCTCCAGACTTCATAGTTTTGCGTTGAAGAAATACCATCATTCTTTCTTCCAGTAAGGGTAATCAGTACCATCAAAAAATGGTGGTCTATTGATTGAATGACTTTTTGCAACAAACCTCTGGAATCCATGATCAAGACAATTAGATGAAACTAGAAGCACAAATTAAACAAGTGATTGAGTAAATCAAACCAGAAACACAGATGATTCCACAAAGCACCTCAGAGTATAGACTCTGACCTTCTCTGATACCAGATGTTGGGATCAATAGGTGACTGAATCAATGTTAATTACAAATGTGTATGTATGGCAGCAGAATTAGAAAAGTGCCACACACAATTCAATTAGATCAAGTTGTGGTGTGTGAGTATAGAGTGAAATGAGACAACAAACCACAAGCAAACCATAGTGCACAGAGAATTTTAAGGTGGTTCGAAGAACACAACTTGTGTCTCCTACGTCCACCTCCCCACGACGGAGGAAACACTAGCACTAGTGTGAACAGCCTGGAGCACGACGACTCCAACACCTTTGAGTGCGACGACTCAAAGAAAATCCAAGAGATAGGCACAACGACCTACTCCACAGACCACTGTGAGTTCAACAACTCACAAGCAATTGAGCACGACGGCTCCAAATCTGAGTACACTGTAATCAAACCTTGGACCACGATGGATCCAAGTCCTGCTAGAACAAGCTCGATTAGAGAGTAGATCCCCTAGCGTGATCTATCTCAGTACAATGAAAAAATCGAATAAACAGAATTTGATGATCTGTGTAGAACGCATACACAGATCCCCCAATTCAAGTGTTAACTAGATGAATTACAGACTCTAAGATGTTTCCAAGCTTTTCAGATCTGTCTTCATCATGAACTCCTCCAATCACAACTCCTCCTCTTGTTCTCCTTCTTCTTCTTGTTCTTCTTCTTCTTGGCGGCAGTGCTCTGCTCCCTTTCTGGATGCAGATTCCCTTTTTCCTACTCTCCTCCTTTTGTGGGATTGTATGAGTTCTCTGCCTTCGGAGTATGAGGATCATGGGTATTTATAGTCCCATGTGTCCATGTGGAGCCTTGGGGTGCGTAGGCACAAAAATCTAGGTAAGATATCTTGATTCCCACGTAGACACATGTTCAGAAAATTCAAGATCTGAATCGTCATTCGAAGTGTGTCGACACAATCAAGTTGTATGTCGACTCATAATCCTTGAATTGTGTCCTGATAGCATTGAATGGTGACTAGTATCGACACACCTGATCATAGACCAAAATCATCTTTCTAGGAGTACAAGATGTGTTGACACATGATCAACCTGTGTCGACACCACAGGCTTCTTGTCTTCTAGCTATTCTCTGGATGCAATGGATGTGTCGACACATGATGGTTCTGTGTCGACACCACTTACTACTTTTCATTTCACTACTTTCTAAAATAATGAATATGTCGACAAACATGGACTTGTGTCGACACCACTAACTTCTCAGTTCTGAATAGCTTCTGTGAACAGATGCTGTGTCGACACATGATGTGCTTGTGTCGACAAAACTTTGACAAAATTATTTGAACCTGTATATATGAAGTGTGAACCATCAAAACATGTCATTATCATCAAAATATGAAATATTAAGTGTTAAAAATAGGTTATTTAGTCATCATTATAATAGTACAATATGTCATCATCAAAATCAAATTATGAGTGATGTCAATTAGTCATAATTAAAATCACCATTAAAGTTTCAAATACACACTCAACACAAGATTATGAATAGGTCCAGAGGTTCGACGTGATATCAAGGTAAGAGAGAATCTCTATGGCCGTTTGGATCATGCTGATCCCTATGATGTTATGGGTGTTAGGGTACAACCAGCTCGGTCTCCATGAGGGAATCCACGGAGTACGGAGTCTTACGGCGGTGTTAACAAAATGTTCCTAGTCTACCAGAACGTTATGTCCAACAGAGAGGCTCCAACTTGTCAAGAGAGTAGTGTGTAAGGAAAACGAGTTGCTTGACGTTCCAGAGGAATTCTAGAACAGTGGAGTGGCAGTAACGGTATTCCAAACCAACACGAGAATGAAGACAATGTCATATTATGATGGGGTAATGAATAGAGATATTGAAGTAAGTTATCAGATATATTATGATGTATTTTTTGCATGGTCTCATAGCAAAGTTAAACGTTCAGTGTGTGCATGTGAGAGAAATCAAGAGAAAATATGATAGTCGTGCACCATGCATTTTTTTAAGAACCCGTAAGATATAGCAAAAGTTTATTAACATGGTAGGTTACTATTCGTACACAATATTACAGAGCCAAGTAATGATTACAAACCTAAATAACCAGATTTAACAGAAGTATAATGTTAACTAATAATACATAGTGAAATTGCGACGGGTCTAATGGTCGCATTTAACATGATCAATTATGATAGAAATGCGATGACTTTGACTGACACGTTTTAGGGCAACTAGCGAGGGTGAATCGATTAGTGACACAGAAATGCGACGTAATGGTCTGACGCTTTTATGGCAATCGGAATAGAATAGCGATGGTAAGGTCCGACGCCTTTATGGCAATCGGAACAGAATCACGATGGTAAGGTCTGACGTGTTCATGCAAGGCCTTTACTTTCGAAATAAACACGAATCCCAAAAGGGGGAAACAAATCAAATACGCGATGACTAAGGTTGTCGAGGTTGAGACATCTACTGACATCGAGAGGGCACACAGTTTGATGCAACGATATCTGTCAGAGCCTAACGAAAATGGATGGCCGAGATGGTTGCCTTTTTAGGGTAATTGCGATGGTCTGAACTGTCACGATACCAGTTAGAGAAACACGATGTATGTGTTGGTCGTGATTCAACATTCAAACTAAGAACAATAAACATGAAGTAATCTTGCATGCATGGCTTATAACTCGAATTCTAGGGCTCTTGGGACAAAGCTATGAACATGAAAGTTGTAGAGGACGATGAATAGAAGAGAACCATACTTTTGCACTGAATTAATTTGGCCTCGGTATGCGTGTAAAATGATATGAACACAAAACACTCTAGACATGCATGATGTTTGGAAACCGTTTATAACTCGAAGCATACTTGATGAAAATTAGGCAAATCAAGTGCAAAAGAAACTAGACATGATGATCATTATGATGGTATGAGTTTTGTTCATCTTTAGCCCAAGAATACCTACCTTTGGATGGATCTAAGGGAGGCTTTAGCACAGGTCGATGCAGTGCAGGTTTTGAGAAGATGCAGTGTTCTTGGCCGATCTCCTCCTCTCCTGGTGCCCTAGCTTGCATCCTTACGACCCCAACAAGATGGTGAACCTTCCTCACTAGTCTTAGGATGATTATTTTTATGATTAAGGTTTATTTCAAGTCCTAATAAGACTAGGAAGGGTGGGTTGAGGTTTTGTCTTGACTCCTTCCATGTTTTGGGGATTCTTCTCTCAATTGGAGTAGCAATACCATTAAAAAAGTTCTTAACATGGCTGTTCACGAATTTGGTTGCTATGCATGGCTAATTGCCTTAGTTTTAACCCTAATTTGCCTTTCCTATTTTCTGACAATTATGGTTACGAATTTGGGATATTTCTCTTATTCCATATTCCAAACTCCTATTTTGGCCCAATAACTTTTATGTGAGCTGTTTTAACAAAGCCCATTACTTCTTGTTATTTATTGGGTTTAAATTAAATTATTTTATTTTAATATCTATATTTTATTATTTATTTAAAATTATCGAGTTGCTACATCCTCCCCCTCTTATAAGAATTTGGTCCTCAAATTCATATGACCATAATGGATAGAATATCTTACCAAAAATGTCGGGGCAGTTTCGCCTGATGATTCCTTCAGGTTCCCATGTGGCTTCTTCTACTCCACGGTTATTCCATAGAACTTTTACCACATGAATGGGGCGGTTCTGAGTTGTTGCACCTTTCGTTCCAATATCTTGATTGGCTTTTCCTCAGAAGTCATGTCTTTGTTCAGCACCAAGTTCTCATGGCGAATGATATGAGTAGGATCATACACATACTTTCTGAGCATAGAGACATGGAACACATTGTGTACGAATGCTAAGTTTGTGGGCAACGACAGCCGATATGCCACTTCACCAACCCTTGTGAGCACTTCGAAAGGACCGATGAATCTAGGACTTAGCTTTCCTTTAACACCAAACCTTTGAATCCCACGGGTAGGAGATACCTTCAAAAGGACATGATCTCCCACTTGAAATTCTAGATCTCTCCTTCTCTTGTTAGCATAGCTCTTTTGTCTAGACTGAGCAATGTTGAGCCGATCCCGAATAACCTGTATATTCCTAGTTGTGTTTTGTACCATGTCCGGGCCTAACCATTGTTGTTCCCCAACTTCATTCTAGCATGCAGGGGATCTATAGTTTCTACCGTAGAGTGCTTCGAATGGTGCCATCTTAATACTCGCCTGATAACTATTATTATAGGCGAACTCAATCATAGATAAATACTCATTCCAGTAGCCCTGGAAGTCTATAGTGCAGGCTCTTAACATGTCTTCTACAATCTGATTTGTCCTCTCAGTCTGTCCATCTATTTGTGGGTGAAAAGCAGTATTGAAATTGTGTTTCATATCAAGTGCAATTTGCAGTCCCTTCTAGAAATGAGAGGTAAATCTGGGATCACGATCTGAGACGATAGATGATGGAACTTCATGCAATCCCACGATCACTTTTGATATAAAGAGCGGCTAACACGTCCACAGACCACTTACTTTTATAGGTAGGAAGTGTGCGGACTTGGTTAGTCGGTCTACATTAACCCATATGGCATTGATTCCAACACGATTCTTGGGTAAACCCATGATGAAGTCTATGCCAATACTTTCTCACTCCACTCTGAGACATCTAAGGGTCTGAGCACGCCAGCAGGGCATCTGTGTTCTGTCTTTACTTGTTGGCAAGTGTGGCAATGAGCAGCATGCTCGGTTACTTCTCTCTTCATATTTGGCCACCAAAATATTCTTTTCATATCTTGATACATCTTGGTACCCCCAGGATGAATAGTGTACTTGGTTTGATGAGCTCATCCATTAACTTCTCTTCAGATCTTCATTGTCCAGACACATATTCTTCCTTGGAATACAAGTGTTCCATCCTCGGTCATAGTAAAATCTGATTTTTCTGCTAAGGTTTCCTTCATATGAACCAAGAATGGATCACTGTCCTGTTGTGCTTTGATCTCCACCAACAAGTCAGATTGAATCTTTATGTTAGCAACCATGACTCGATCATCTCTATGTTCAATATTCAAAACTAACCTCGCGAATTGTTCTAGTAGTTGCATTTCGGCTTTCTACTAAGCATCGGCCACAACATTTCCCTGCCTGGATGGTATTAGATGTTGAAGTTGAAGTCCTTTAATATTCTAGCCATCTCATCTGCCTCATGTTGAGTTCTTTCTGAGAGAAAAAATACTTCAAGCTTTTATGATCTGAATAGATAGTGAATTGTTCACCATATAAGTAATGTCTCAAGATCATTAATGCAAAGATCACAGCAGCCAACTCTGGATCATGCACTGGGTAGTTGACTTCATGGGTTTTTAATTGTCTTGAAGAATAGGCAATGACCTTCTCTTTCAGCATCAGCACACATCCCAGACCAATACCCGAAGCATCGGTATAGACTGAGAAACCTTCCCCCTCTATAGTAAGAGCGGGAATAGGGGCTGAGGTCAAACATTCTTTTAATGTTTGGAAACTTTTCTCACAGTCTTTACTCAAAGAGTAAGGATTCTCCTTCCGTGTAAGACGAATGAGAGGAATAGCGATCTTGGAGAAGTCCTTCATGAACCGTCTGTAATAGCCAGCTAGTCCTAAGATGTGATGGCCCTGGATATTTATGCCCAATAACGATCCATATCTAGATCCGCCTCCCGCGAACGAATCGAAGTTTCACAAGGGATAGCTCGTACACGTGTCCAGTAAGAATATAAAAGGCAACCACAATAGTATAAGACACAAGAAAGTACATGTGCTCATATCTGTATATAACAATTTACAACTGTCCCAATACATTATTACATGTCCAATAAAAGAGTACAACTACTTGGGGCATACCCCGAGGGAGCACAAGCTCACACAACACAACTAACTCTACTGCTGGTGGTACAAGTCTGCCACAACACCTCCGCAAGCCACACAAACGGCAAGCCCTGAAAGGAACTATAGGGGAGTGAGCCTCAACAAGTCACAGGCTCAGTAGGGACCACCCAAAAATACACACAACACCGAAGAGACCTCAACCCCAGAGGGTCTCACTGGCAACACCGATAGCCAAACCATATCATGCTCGCCACAATCATAATAAACATAACTAAACATAAACATATTAACGAACATATAGTCCTCGAAAGGAAAGTGGAACAATTGGACTAGCATCGCACCACTAGTCCGTCCAACAACTACAATGCCTAGGCCACAAGTGTCACATGCAACCTTACCCACGAAGGGTAATAGACTGACATCAGCTAGTCAATCCACCTCACAACAAAACAAATCGGAAGCTTTACCCGAAGATGAGTAAAACACAACCACATGGAAGGTCACTCCCACAGACCCCCACAGAACACAAGTCCACCTCAACACCTGAAGGGACTGGTACACAAAGTACCACAACACAAAACTACCCACGAAGGGTACAGATACCTACTACCATGAGGTACCACATCGAAACCCACCAAAACTGTGCCACCACCAGGGCATACACGTCGGGTCAAACCTCAACCAACGAGTCACACATACCATCACAATGTGCAAAGCACCGTTGGAAAGAATGATGCCACCACATCGGAACAGACTACTGGTTCATGATGCCAGTATCCACCCGGACAACACAACACAAGAACTACCTCTCAGTCTCGCAGTCACGGATGAAAGGTCCAACTGCCGCTGCACAACCACACAGTAAAGACAAAGAACAGTGGAGACCAACCAACACAACACACCTGCTGCGACGACCCTCCTTATACCGGTACGATTATACCATCCACGTCCGTATAGTGAGTCTCGTCACATTGGGACATTTACCCAAGCACTAACACACATGATTGAGATGTACACAAATATGAATACAGAGTAGCGGAAGTAAAAGAACTACTGTCTTTTCATTTCATCATCCACATTAAACATACATGATCCATATAGCAATTTAAGGAACTAAGTCCACATAATGAAATACAAAATTCAAAGTACATTGTTCGTCCACAATTTACATAAGCTTCAATTACATAAGTCTCAATTACATACTATGAAAGTAAGGTACAACAACGGTGACTCCACAACACTCTATTCTCCTCGCTCAGAGTCGCTCTCAACGGTCTCCTCCAAGGAAGTAGGGTCACCTGCTAAACCTGTACGCCGAAGCAAGAGTGAGTCTAAAAGACTCAGCAAGTAAACTCCATACACATCATACATGCATACATCACATGTAGGCCATTCATTCAATTTCGTTAATCAAAACATGTAGCATGGTTGTACAATAATAGAAAACTACCTATCATGATATTTCTACTAATTTCACTATGCAATACATGGTTTATGTCAATCCAAAATG
This sequence comes from Colocasia esculenta, assembly GCA_014218235.1. Lineage (NCBI taxonomy): Eukaryota > Viridiplantae > Streptophyta > Magnoliopsida > Alismatales > Araceae > Colocasia > Colocasia esculenta. The sequence continues at coordinate 8,567 of JACBKR010001763.1, read as the reverse complement.
AAATACCTACCGCATGCTTTCTACTCATTCATTCACATGAGAGCTACACTTACATTTAACTACAACATGATAGCAAATTTAGCATGGGATTTTCACACATAAGAAGGAAATACCCCTAACATGGATTCTACACACTTTTGCACATATAAAACACCATTATAAACACATTAAGGTTGCTGTTTTGACATGAATCTAACATTATCATACATAAATCACAAGTTCGCATTTTAACACATTGGTTTCACATGTTTACACATTTTTCACATTTACACATTACACATTCACATGTTCGCACTACACAATTTGCACATATACACATTCACATTTTCACATTTAATTGCCGTGACACATAGTCCAAACCACCACTAGAAGGACACATTCACATCACATAACACATAGACGCCACCTAGGCAACACAGTGACGGCTCTTGGTACTGTGCGCAGACCGGGAGAAGTAATCTCCACCCTAACCAGTGGTACTTGTCCACCTCCAGGATTTCATCCTAATGCCTTTAGGATCTTAACACATTGAACCTTCCCGTGGGGACTTTTCCACGGTACAGTTCCACAGCCCTCTATGGAAGCAGTGTCACACACGGCACATTTTACACATTCTGATTTTTAACACACATTTCATACGTTTACACATGGCTCTATTTTTCCCTAACTTGATACTACTGTTGACAAAATTTAAACACTCAGCAACTTACTCTAATCATGCTGAAAACACATTATCCACCATAATCATGTTAAGCACGCATTAATAGCTCATTTTCACATGGAAATTTCACAATGTACTCTGCTGTTGCCCAAATCATATGAGATTTTAACCACAGGCTATTTGCAGGTTTCAGACCACACATGCAAATTTTCATATTTTTTGAACTATATTAAATTTACAGAAAATAAAACATTCAACCACATGGCATTCATAAATCAGTTATCATGGAAGCATAATATCATGGTCTGTTTTGACAGTGCACTAACCTGCATCTATCATTCATATTACCACAGAAGTTTTTCCCGAATTTATTTCACATCATACAATTACTATGAGTTTTACAAGAACCTACACATGTTTTCTATTTTCAGTACAGAAATTGTAATAAATCACATGATCATGGGAAAATTCCCAAATTTTGGGACAGAGACTGACATACATACGCATGATCTAAAAAAATATGGCATTCAAATTCTTCACGAATCAGGTGAACAGCAAGCTATCCTATCCAAGATCTTTTCTAACATGCATTTCACATAAACCTAACAATTATACTAATTACAGAAATTTACAAAATCTCACAATGCATTCCATTATCTATATTACATAGCATATAGCATTTACATATATCCTCATGCGAAGAAATCCGAAAAAATAATCATATATGGAAGAACAGTTCCTGTTCTGTCCTAAAGAACTAAACGGCAAAGGCTGGCCGTTCACAGAGGTTAACGGCAGCATCGTCTGCCGCCAACTGGAGATCTTAACGGCAAGGGATCTTGTCGTTAAGTTCCTGTCTGTGCAGAAACACAGACCGAACTCCAAAGATGGGGAAATGTGAGGTTCCAGGACACGAATAAAATCCCATAAAATACCTAAGACCTACTGGACATGTACATGCACCACGGGGATGGGTTACTTGCCTTTAGAAAAACCTCCAAAGGGATCAAAAGGTTTTGAAGCTCTCCTTGGGCAGTCCAAGAAGCCTCCACAAACTCTTTCCTCCGGGTTCTAGGATGAAGTAGCCTTCAGTCCAGCGTTGGGGAAGCCTTCCCCTATGTCCAATCTTCCTCCCAGTTGAAATAGCTCGCCGGAAGAAGCCTCAAATCGCCGGATCTGAGCTCTCAAAGTTCAGTTTTCACCTGTTCTCTCAATTAGGGTTTTCTCTCTTTGCAAAGAGCCAAGAGAGCTCTTTCAGGTTGCAAGGGGTAGTGTTTTTATAAGATGGGCTTGGGATCTCACGCAAGGCATGATGGGAGAGGTGAGAGCCGTTGGGGACATCTCCCCAATCGGTGAGCAAGCCCAATCCGAATTTCGGGGTCTGCTGCGCACAAAAAATCAGAGAAGTAGACGTCCACATCCATGGCCGTTTACTTAATAGTTGGCGTCCATCGACATGGACGTTTACTCAACATGGACGTCCATCCATGTTGACGCAATTTGCTCTTCGGCCAAGCTTAAACCATGCAGGAAACCATATATACGCTATATATATACATGCAATATATGTAGTATAGTACACACTACTACACCATGCAAACAACAATAATTACATCTAAACATACACATGCACACATAAGTACACCTAGCTAATATGTACGTAGATATCTACATATGCATACATATATTTACACACAAGCACGAATCTACACACACAGCAAAATAAAAGGACAAAATTTGAGGGCCTTACACCCTCTCCCCCTTAAGGAAACTTCGTCCTCGAAGTTTAAACAACACTACTCGAACAAATGAGGATACTTCTTCCTCATCGCATCCTCAAGCTCCCAAGTAGCCTCCTCCCGCGAGAAGTTCCGCCATAGAACCTTCACCGACGTAATACTCTTGTTCCGGAGATGCTGAACCTTCCGGTCAAGAATAGCTACTGGTGCTCCACATATGACAGATCTGGCTGGATCTCCACTGGCTCGTGACTAATAACATGAGACGGATCTCGAACATACTTCCTGAGCATAGATACGTGGAAAACGGGATGAACGCCAGCTAAAGCCGGAGGCAAAGCTAGCTCGTAAGCCACGCTACCTAAACGCCTGAGAATCTCATACGGGCCAATGAATCTGGGACTTAATTTGCTATGCCTGCCAAACCTGACGACACCTCGAGTAGGTGAAATCTTCAAAAAGACATGCTCACCCACCTCGAACTCCAATCCTTCCTCCTGTTGTCGGCATAGCTCTTCTGCCTATCCTGTGCCGCAACAAGCCTCTTCCTGATAAGCTGAATCTTATCCGAAGTCTCCTGAACTAACTCCGGACCGATCAACTGCCTATCGCCGGTCTCCTCCCAACATAAAGGAGATCTGCAAGGCCTTCCATACAACGCCTCAAATGGAGCCATACCAATGCTCGCATGAAAGCTGTTGTTATATGCGAACTCCACTAGAGGTAAATGGCGCTCCAATCATCCTTCCAATCCAGCACACACGCCCTCAACATATCCTCGAGCGTCTGGATAGTCCTCTCAGACTGTCCATCTGTCTGGGATGAAACGCCGAACTGAGCTTCAGCCCGAACCTAAAGCATCCTGAAGACCCTTCCACAACCTCGAAGTAAATCTCGGATCTCGATCCGAAATGATCGACTTCGGCACACCATGCAATCTAATAACGCTACTGACATACAATCTAGCCAAGCTCTCTACTGACTGCTTCTTCTTCATAGGCAAGAAATGTGCAGTCTTCGAGAATCTATCTACGACTACCCAAATCGAGTCATTACCCCTCTGGATCGAGGCAACCCGAAACAAAATCCATAGTGACAGCTTCCCACTTCCATACTGGGATTTCCATCTTCTGCATAAGACCAGATGGTCGCTGCCGCTCGGCTTTCACTTGCTGACATACTAGACACCTAGATACATAATCCGCTACATCTCTCTTCATGCCAGACCACCAAAAAGACCTCTTCAAATCCTGGTACATCTTGGTGTTACCCGGATGAATAGAGAATCTCGACCTATGAGCTTCTGCTAATACATGCTCACGGACATCTACAATGTCAGGAACACATACTCGGTGATGGAATCTAATCACGCCATCCTCATCGCGAGCAATGCCTGCCTTGCCCACTAACTCTTGGAGTCTAGGGTCGGCTTTCTGTTGCTCGATCACCTCATCCAACACCGACGAAGACAACTAAGGACAACTGACAAAAGCCTGACACAAGGGCTCTAACTCAGTCATCGAACACGCCGCATCCTCCAACATCTTCCAATCCTGCTGGAGCGAAGACCTCCTCCTGCTAAGAGCATCCGCTACGACATTCGCCCCTTCCTGGATGATATTGAAGATCGAAGTCGTAGTCCTTGAGGAACTCAATCCATCTCCTCTGCCGTAGGTTTAGTTCCTTCTGGGAGAAGAGATACTTCAAGCTCTTATGGTCAGTGAACACCTCAAATCTGACACCATAAAGATAGTGCCTCCAGATCTTTAGTGCATGAACCACTGCCGCAAGCTCCAAATCATGAGTCGGATAGTTACGCTCATGCTCCTTCAATTGGCGAGAAGCATACGCACTACCCTTCCTTGCTGCATTAGCACACAGCCTAAGCCAATCCGAGATGCATCCGTATAAATGGCAAAACCTTCAGCACCACTAGGTAATACCAATACCGGAGCGGAAGTAAGTTTAGCCTTCAATAATTGAAAGCTACTCTCACATGTCTCGGACCACACAAACTTCACCCCCTTTCTGGTAAGCTGAGTCAATGGGGCGGCGATGGATGAAAATCCCTCAATGAATCGCCGATAGTAACCAGCCAAACCAAAAACTACGAATCTCCGAAGGGTCTTGGGGGTTCCCATCCATACTGCCTGGACCTTTGCTGGATCAACTGCTACACCAGCACCGGAGATAACATGCCCAAGAAAATGAACCTCGCGCAACCAAAAATCGCACTTGCTGAATTTTGCATACAGCTTGTGCTCACGGAGAACCTCTAACACTACCCTCAAATGCTGACGGTGTGTGGCCTCATCCGAGAGTAGACCAACACATCATCGATAAATACCACAACAAAGCTATCTAAGTACGGCCTAAAACCCTGTTCATGAGATCCATGAACGCTGCAGGGGCGTTGGTCAATCCGAAAGGAAGGACCAAAAACTCATAATGTCCATAACGGGTTCTAAACGCCGTCTTGGACACATCCTCACTCCTAATCCTCAACTGATGATAACCAGATCGCAAATCGATCTTAGAAAAGACTGATGCATTTTGCAGCTGGTCAAACAAATCATCAATACGAGGTAAGGGATACCTGTTTTCACTGTCACTTGGTTTAGCTTCCTATAATCGATGCATAACCTAAGTGATCCATCCTTCTTCTTTACGAATAAGACAGGTGCGCCCCAAGGGAAACACTAGGGCGAATAAATCCCTTAACTAGCAATTCTTGCAACTGCCTCCTTAACTCGGCTAACTCCGCAGGTGCCATCCGATATGGAGCCTTCGAGATAGGAGAGGTGCCCGAAGCAACTCTATGGTGAACTCTATCTCTCTATCCGGTGGCAATCCAGAAAATCATCGGGAAAGACGTCTGAAAATCCTGCACTACCTCGATCTCTGCAAGAGTAGGTGACTCACCAGCCTCGGGTACTAACACTACGCTGGCAAGAAAAGCGTCACAACCCTTGTTTACCATGCGCATCGCCTTCATGGCAGAGATGACCAACTTTCCCGCCAAGTTTCTTGGCAAGGGATGAGAGAACTCGTCCTCACCAGGAATGCGGAAAACAATCCTCTTCCGACGACAATCTACTAACGCATAGTGCTCCTCTAGCCAATCCAGACCAAGAATAGCATCATAGTCCTTCATCTTTAGCAAGAAGAAACACCATCTAAACCCTATCCTCAATACACACAGGTAACGACGGAATACACTTCCCAGTCGATACCGTACCCGCAGGTGTGTGTACAGACAACGGACTTCTAAATCCTCAGACTCTACGCCTGACTCTATAGCTAACTGCCTAGCAAACCGCTCGAAATGAACGAGTGAGTGGCACCCGTATCAAACAAAACCCGAGCGTGCACACCTAGAAGTAAAACCGTACCTTCGGTGACATGCTCCGCCTGCTCGGCATCCTCTCGTGCTAGGGCAAACACTCGAGCTTGGGCTCGAGGCCTTCCTGTCTTTCTGTAGCTGGCGCTGCTGCTGCTACCACTGCTGGGGTTGGGCTCTCGCGCTGGACTCCCTGCTGAAGTCTCGGACAATCCTTGATCTTGTGGTCACTGCTCCCGCACTTCAAGCATTTTCCCGCTACCATCCAACACTCCGTACCACCGTGTGTCTTCCCGCAATGGGAACACTCCTTCTTCACACCAGGGGAACGTTGAGAAGGTACCTGAGTACTGCTGGCTGCCACTGGACGCTGCGGTGTCTGGTACGCTGCCTTCTTCTTATCCTGCCGCTGGAAAGGGGCCGCAGGTCTCTTTTGCAAAGCTTTCTTCTCTCGAGGTACTGCTCCATTTCACCCTCCTGCCTACAAGCAGCGCTAAGGGCCTCGTCCAAGGTACGATGATCGAACGCCACTAGCCTCGTCCTCAGTGATGGCTTAAGGCCCATCACAAACTTCTTTGCCTTCCTGCGCTCATCAGTTACTATGTGAGGTGCATACTTAGATAACTCAGCAAACCTGGCCTCGTACTCGAGTACAGTCTTGGAGCCCTGAGTCAAGGAAAGGAACTCCTGCTCCATCCTGTCCTGGATATGCTCGGGGACGAACTTGGCCCGAAAGAGCCTCACGAACTCGTCCCAAGCAACGTCAATAGCACCGTCCTCGAATCGGGTACGCAGTAAGGAAGCCCACCACACATCAGCTCTCTCATGCAACACAACCTTCATAAGCACCAACTAACAGCTCTAATTTAACAGGATAAGCAAGCATAATAAACTAACACATACCTGTAGCATATAGGTGGCTAAAGTAACCTTGTCCTCGTCCGCACACCTAACAGCCCGGAAGATCTTCTCGATCTCCCTCATCCAGCTCTCAGCTAGTAATGGGTCGCTCTCCCCCTTAAAAGAGGGTGGCAACATCCTCTTGAATCTTTCCATGATGGAGGGTCCACCATGGTCCTGAGCCTGGGGAACTGGAACCTGGGCCTGCTACAACAAACAACAAGCAATGCATATTCAACACAACATCATGCAATTAAATAAAACAGACTACTCTTTATTTTATTATTCCAACCTGAGCCTCCATCTGAGCCTGGAGTGCAGCCTGGGTGTGGGCCTGCGTCTGCATGGCCTGCACTAGACCCTGCATGAACACTCCATAATCCACAGGTGGCGGTGGGGGAAGTACAGGACCCTGAGGTGCCGGGCCCTGCTGCTCAGTCTGCTCCTCACGCCTAGGCTCATCTCTCCTCTGCTCGCCATACGAGTAGGTACACCACCACGTCTACCGCGTGAAGCCATAAGCTGTAATTAATTTAATCACTATTAGAACTACGTTATTTAGTCCCTAACCACTTTCTTATCTATCTTTCATTCATTATTATCAATTCTACACATGTGGACAACTCTATAAAGACTTAGCATGTAATGGAGATGATGACTTATGTATATTTATGTACAATCTCAACCAGTCGCTCTGATACCAATCTCTGCGACGACCCTCCTTATACCGGTACGATTATACCAATCCACGTCGGTATAGTGAGTCTCGTCACAGTGGGACATTTACCCAAAACTAACACACATGATTGAGATGTACACAAATATGAATACAGAGTAGCAGAAGTAAAAGAACTACTGTCTTTTTTTTTCATCATCCACATTAAACATACATGATCCATAGCAATTTAAGGAACTAATAAGAATCCACATAATGAAATACAAAATTCAAATTACATTGTTCGTCCACAATTTACATAAGCTTCAATTACATAAGTCTCAATTACATACTATGAAAGTAAGGTACAACAACGGTGACTCCACAACACTCTATTCTCCTCGCTCGGAGTCGCTCTCAACGGTCTCCTCCAAGGAAGTAGGGTCACCTGCTAAACCTGTACGCCGAAGCAAGAGTGAGTCTAAAAGACTCAGCAAGTAAACTCCATACACATCATACATGCATACATCACATGTAGGCCATTCATTCAATTCGTTAATCAAAACATGTAGCATGGTTGTACAATAATAGAAAACTACCTATCATGATATTTCTACTAATTTCACTATGCATGATACATGGTTTATGTCATCCAAAATGAAATACCTACCGCATGCTTTCTACTCATTCATTCACATGAGAGCTACACTTACATTTAACTACAACATGATAGCAAATTAGCATGGGATTTTCACACATAGAAGGAAATACCCCTAACATGGATTCTACACACTTTTGCACATATAAACACCATTATAAACACATTAAGGTTGCTGTTTTGACATGAATCTAACATTATCATAACATAAATCACAAGTTCGCATTTTAACACATGGTTTCACATGTTTACACATTTACACGTTCGCATTGTTCACATTTACACATTACACATTCACATGTTCGCACTACACAATTTCACATATACACATTCACATTTTCACATTTAATGCTGTGACACATAGTCCAAACCACCACTAGAAGGACACATTCACATTACATAACACATAGACGCCACCTAGGCAGCACAGTGACGGCTCTTGGTACTGCACAGACCGGGAGAAGTAATCTCCACCCTATCCAGCGGTACTTGTCCACCTCCAGGATTTCATCCTAATGCCTTTAGGATCTTAACACATTGAACCTTCCCGTGGGGACTTTTCCACGGTACAGTTCCACAGCCCTCTATGGAAGCAATGTCACACACGGCACATT